>JARHVA010000926.1:3452500-3675000 GCA_037957365.1 Torreya grandis | reverse complement strand
CAATTCCAAAGGTTTTGTGAAAATTTGGTTGGATTGGATTTTTGGCAACTATTATTATGAAATTGTAGATTTCTATGATAATATATTTCCTTAATGAGAGGAAGGATTGGATTAAAATTGTTTTTCTATCAAAAATCCGATCATGAATCTATGACTAAAATGAATTTTTTTTAATACCTTTGTTTTTTATGAGCTAACAGTTATTAATTTATGATTTGAAGAGTACTAAAAACTCTTTTGTTGATAAAAATTGAAATATATTTGGTAATTGTATCTTAGAATTCATATTTTTGCATGAATTAATTGATTTTATAGTTGTATAGGTGGTTTTAAATCAAGTAAAATTTAGTGGTACTACATTAAAGGCAACAATTTATTGATAAACTTACCAAGGTAAGGGCAAGATTAAGCTATAATTTTTTTTTGTACAAAGTGTTAATGTTTTCTAAAGTGAAACAATGGCCTTGTAAGGCACAAAATTATAATTTATATATGTGTCCAAGTTCAAATATTATAGTATATTATGGACGTAAAGGTGCATATAACACCTCATTTACTCACCATGGCCTTACAAAAAGAAACCAAGCTAAAAGGGTAATTTTCTATCCTAGTTATATGAAGGACATAGTTATCCTAAGGGCATTATGTGAGATATTAGCCAGGTAAGGCTGTATATATATTCACGATGTGAGTAGATAAATCTACTTGTTATACCAAAAAGGTAAATTATAAGGCAATATCCTTGTTTGAATAGTGGACTATGCAAGTAAGTAGTAGGCATGAATTTTAATTTGATAATAATTGGCAAAGTTTATCAATCTGATTAATTTAATTCTAAATATTATCTATTGGCTTCTTGTTATGTGTAAACATATTATGAAAAGAGTGATAAAGCATCTTTTCAATGTAACATGCTTCATGACTGTTATTTAATCGCTAGGATGGCTCCTCTCTAAGGAGGGGAAGATGACATATCTTTGCCAATTGACACTTTATATCACCATAGATAAGGTTTAGTTGCATGCCCTATTGGATTGTGGTCAGAATTGGACTACCCCTTTCAAATACACACACACACACACACACACACACACACACACACACACACACACACACACACACACACACACACACACACACACACACACACACACACACACATGTATATGTATATGTATATATGTGTGTGTGTGTGTGTATACACACACACACACATACATATATATACACATATACATACATACATACATATATATATATATATACATACATATATATATACATATACATATGTATGTATATACATATATATATATATATATATATATATATATGTATATACATATACATATACGTATATGTATATGTATATACATAGATATATACATATACATATATATATGTGTATGTATATACATATACATATATATATATATATATATATACATATACATATACACATATATATAGATATACATATATACATATACATATGCATATACATATACATATACACATATATATAGATATACATATATACATATGTATGTATATGTATATATATATATATATATGTATATATATATATATATATATATATATATATATATATGTGTATGTATATATATATATATATATGTGTGTGTATGTATGTATGTGTGTATATATATATATATATATATATATCTGTATATATATATGTATATGTATATGTATATGTATATGTATATGTATATGTATATGTATGTATATATATGTATATATATATATGGGGGCGGGGGGGGGGGAGGGAGGGGGGGCATTGGGCTAAGGTGGTCTATATATGTTTTTACATATATACCTATATATTTACACTATCACTAAGGGCCCTTTTTGTTATTTAAAAAAGTCTAATGCATTGGTCATTCGTAAAAGTTACAAGTTTTGGAGAATGCATTAGCATATGTTAAATAAGGATGCTTTGTTTGGCTTAAAGTCTTAATGCTTTGGTTATTATAAAAGCGTATGAGCTTTGAAGATGCATGGGCAAGCGTAAATCAAGGATTTTTGAATTGTTTTATTATCTTAGAGCATCGACTTGAGTATATTAAGGAATTTTGATTAGATTATGGTCCTTAGGCATTGGTGGAAGTTTATTATCCATGAAATGCATTGGCATGTGTAATTAAAAGGATTTTGTTTTATTTTAAGTTTTGATGATTGGTGGTAAAATGGATTAATACCTAGGCTCACAATTTTCTTATGGTAACAACCTTAGACCATGATGGGGGTCACGAGCTTGTATGACATTGGAATTTATCCTTAAGGCAAAATGATTTGAGTTTAGGGTTTTGTTTGGAAAGTATTTGGTTGGGTATCATTTTTTGGGCATTAAATTCATTGAGGAAAAGTAAGGGCGATGAAGAGAGTTGGAGAAAATGATAGGGTTTTAGGCCTATGTTGGTTTCTACCATGATGGGAGTGGGAAGAAGGAAGATGGATGGTGGTAGAGTGGGAAATGAAAAATAGAAGGAGATGAGAAAAGAAGAAGAGAATGAGATGAAGGAAGAGTTGGGTGTATATGGAAGAAGAAATGGCTACTATTTGGATGTGGTGCCATTCTAATGAAGGGGCGAAACAAAAATAAAAACCATGGATACATTCATATAGGTATGTGTATTTATTTCTCTGGTTTAAATTCTAAAAATTAGATTTTATATTAATCATTGAAAGTAGTAGAGAACTTGGCTGGGATATATATTCCTGTGGGTATATTATACTATACCCACATGGGTCTATGCTACGACCAGGGGTAGATGTATGTTTTGTGTATGTTGATTTATGTGTAAATCTCTTGTTATAATCTTGTTTTCCTAAATGGAGATGATGGTTGCTTTGATTTTATTCCACTATAGTGATGGTATAGCTATGTCTATAATAATTTATGGTTTGTATTATTTTGGAATCATTTTAAATCTCTACATATTTCATGTTGAGGTTTAATATATAGAATTGTATGTATTTTTTTTGTATATGATAAATATATGGTGATTTTTCCCAAACTTGGTGCCTCCCATGAAAAATAGAGATTATTGCTATATCAACAAAATTGATTACCCTAATTTTGTGGTAAAATTGGGTCATTATGCTAGTAAACTATTATGTGGTCCTAATTATCTAGATTGAAAACAAAATCCAATTGTGTTTATTCAACAAGAAATAACTTAGAACCAGTATGTTGACATGATGTGTCTTTCCTAGATGATAAATGAAAACCACTTGTTGAATGTTTATATTGATTCTGGGTTATTGAAATGTGTGAAACATATCTACTTATTTTGGTTGGCTACATTATAAAATCATGATGGTAGTTAGTCTTACCTGAGAGGGATAAAGTTATTATTATTTGATTATTTTTTGAATGATTTATTTAAACTTCAAACTTAGATTTAAAAATCATGTTCACTTTTAGAAAGAATATTTGAGTGTTGTATTTAAGCTGAGATTTGGAAGCATCCCTAAATTGCTTTGAAAATAGGTCCTAAACAAATGATTGTGATTACCCTGTTGGGGAAGACAATACTTGATCTGTTGGTTATCTTTTGCATATGACATTTGATTGTTTATCAGTCCATGAAGTGGTAGAAATGAATAAACCAATATTTTAAATGATCAATTCATTGTTTTAAAAAATTTATGATTATCTTGTTGTTCATACACCTAACCTGCTAAGTGAAGAGTAGATTCACTTTGTTATGTTGCAAATTTCTACTATAAGGTATTGTTTTAGCAAAGAAAATTTATATACTATGCAATACATTAGTTGCATGATCACTCAATTATTATATACATGTATTGTAGCTATCCTTTTATTCTATCTTGGATGTTCATACCCATATGAGGGAAAATAAAATTTATTTAAATTAACAAAATTGTAATGATTAGAGAGAGAGAGAGAGAGAGAGAGAGAGAGAGAGAGAGAGAGAGAGAGAGAGAGAGAGAGAGAGAGAGAGCTCCTAGCTATTGTAGACTATTATAGGCATGTTGAATTACAACAATCAATTATTAGGTTGCATAATTTTTCTATAATGTGGAATTAAATTAGTTTGAGTTGTTTGCTCTCTTTAGAATTGATTTATTAAGATGGAATTTGACTTTCAGAATATTAACTAGAGAGGAATTCACATTTCCAACTTTAAGCTGAAACATTTATTGTAACCTTTTTAGTGTAGGGATTTTAATATAGTGGCTCTCCCTTTTGTGAATTTTATTATCTGATTACCTTTATCACTTGCTCAAAGTGTTGTGTTTTCCATTGATAAGCAATGTGGAATCTAGGAAGATAAAGTTAATTTTTGATTTTATTATAATTCATTACTTAGTGCAATTTGATATAATTCTTAGAGGTTGCCTTGTTCTAAAATTATACTTATATGTTAGCATAATGGTTTCCTTGTGCATACAGCCTCTAACTTGTATATACATGGTAGAATTATCAGCGATTGAGGATTGTTTGAACTAATTGTATCAACCTTATTCATTTAATATTAAGACTTGATGGTGTGGTCTAATGTATGCAACAACATTATGTATTTTTGTAGTATCTTGTATTGTGCTTATAATTGGCATCCTTACATTAAGGATTATTATGTTACATTACAACTGTACATTAGAGTGATCCTACCTATAAGCATGGTTAAGTTTTTGTGTTATTAGAAATATCCTTATTTTAAAGGAGAGATAGTTGTATGAATTGGAAAAATAAAGACTATATTAGCCATGGATATGTGTGTGTGTGTGTGTGTGTGTGTGTGTGTGTGTGTGTAGAACACATAAACATCTTTCTTAAGAAATCAAGTGTAGAGGTCCAATATATAACTTGATTTCTTAAGAAAGATGTTTATGTGTTCTCTTCATATATATATATATATATATATATATATATATATATATATATATATATATATATATATATATATATGTTGGCTTTGCTAAGGTATTTTAGCAAATGCTAAAAATGTAGTTTGTCGCATGGCATTTTGATAGTATGGAAACTTATTAATTAAGATAATATTTTAGCTATTCACTTTACCATATTGATTTATGGATCAGGCTTAATGGATGTCTTTATTACACATTACTACCTCTATTAATATTGGATGTTAATCCAAATGCATTATGTTTGGTAGTACAAGCATGAATTCTTTTTAGGCAACTGATAAATTAATAAAAGAATTGTTAATTGACTTGTGAATATATGAATTCATCCATGATCAAATGGTTGTTAACATAACCTTTGGTTTAGAGTGTCAAAGCTCAATGTGTTTAATTTTTTTACAAATTATTGTTTGGAGTGCATGGTTGACCATGTACAATATACATATGATATGGCAGTTGGATGTTCATAATTATAGCCCATAACTAGTTTATTTCATGACATTGCTAATAACCTAATGGATGAATTTGTCATGTTATAAGTCATGGTTCATAATGTTTAAATTATTTACTTGCTCTTAATTTAATAAATTGAGAAGAACCACTAGTGTTAGGACCTTATGGCCATGGATTTATTTACATAATCTTGACTAGGTACCACTATTATTGGTGGTTCATTGAAATAAATGGTATTCATTTTATATTGGGAAATAGCCCAGATGTTTGAGTTATTGCTTGTATAACAGACTGTTAAGGATTTTGTGTTCATTTCATCATGTGCATTATTACTTAGCAAATGATAAATGATCATGTTGGCAAAAGTAATGTGGTTATCTAATGCCCATGATAATCATTTTCCTTTTATTGGAGCCATATGTGGTATGATGGCATTCATCAAGTGAAGGACTATGGGTGTAATGACCCATAGGATTATGGATCATAGTATAATGATCTAATGGGGGTAGAATCAGAATTGGTCTTCACTTGGGTGGTCATAAAGGTTATATGTTCTATAGTTTTGTGATACATCACCTTGGTAGAAGTTTAATGTAACTACTTATTGATCTTAAATTATTCTAAGAATTACATAAGCATAAGTTTGGCATGAAGATACCTTCGTTCATCTTCTATGACCTACCATACTTATTACGATACCCCCTTATTACTAGATTTATGTGTTTAAAAATTGGTAAGTAAGATAATTCCTTGCGATGCTAATCTTTCCTTTTGGTCTTCAACCTTGTCTATTGAACTAAACTAGACTTGACTACATCATTAAGGATACTCGAGGCATGAACAAACCTTATTGCCTCATGAGTTGCTAAGTCATAATAGTATAGGGTTTTTGGATACTTAAATTGGGTTGAGGATCCCTAAGTGGTTTGATGGGAAATATGAGTGCCTTCTAAAGGTTTGAAGGTTATTAGTGTGGACCCACACCCTAATGCCCCTTGAATGGTGTATCATCCTTTAGGAAACCCTTTTCTCTATAGAATCCTCTAGTGATGGTCATCCTTGCATAAGTGTCTAAATGACCCAATCCATTTATGGGTTGTCTACTCATCTTATGTAGACCCATTTTGATGCATCATGCATTGTAAAGTTACGTAGTGGGATCTATACGCAGTTTTGTTGTGTACTCTATCAGTAATTTTCAATTTTTTTTTAGGGTTATTTTAGATACAGTTAATTATTTGATCCCTCTGCATGTATAACTACATCAACCAAGCTCGATATAGTCTATTTATTATTTATATTAAATATTTCAGCCTTGACTAAATCAACTCAGCTTGATACAATCTATTATTTCACATATTTTTCTATATACCTACATTGACTGGAGTTTATCTAGTTCATTTATTGTTTTTGTTAAATTTGGCTCAGTGTACAAAGTTGAGGGATAAAAAGGGGCCTACCCATGGACATATTTTTCCTAAAAATGAAGAACCTCAAATTTTGTATATTATTTGAGATGGCTACACTCAAAATTTGAAGATGGTATAAAAATAAGAATTGTAGCATTTCAAGCCTAGTTTCTAAAACACTATTTTTTTTTAAAATGGTTAAGTATAAATAGGTCAAACATCTAAAATTTAAAAATAAACTCATGTTTTTTAGGAAAATAGAATAGATAGTAATCAGTATGATGCAATTTTTTTATAGAAAATTTTAGTATTTTTTTAAACCCTTTTGTGTAAATTTAGATAAGATCATCTAGTTTATGACCTATATTTTATTAAAAAATTAATGAATATATTTATTTTTAGTAATTTTACAAGTAAATAAATGTTGAAAACTGACTAAAAATGGATACATAGTCGTACGACCTCCATAACTACCTCAAAAAAATGAAAATTAGATTTTTTTGAATGAATATAGAATTAGTATTAGTTTGTAAGCATAATTTTTTTTTTCATTTGGATCAACGAAAAAAAATTAAACATATATAGGCATGCATATTTTTGATATATAGTGGCCTAAAAAATACATAGTTAGAAATCAACATAGATAGAAACCTTAAAATAGTCCAAAAACTAAAAAAATCATATGCATGCTCCTCATCGTGGTAATAAACTTTTGAATTAGATCATTGAAATTCATAGTATATTTGGTGATGAAAGTTGAATTTTGTTGTTTTTCCTCACACTCTCAAATTCAACTATGTGTTGATAGGTCTAAGTCTTTGGCTCAGGAATCTAAGCCATTTTTGAGCCAAAACGCTTGGTTTTTGAATTCAAAATAAACATAGCACGTATGCGCTATAACACGTACATGTTATGTTAACATTTCACTATTTATACATGTTTATGTTTATGTTTATGTTTATATCTATTCACATTCATAATATTCTATTTTTATTTTAAAGTGGACTATATCAATATATACACTAGTAAAAAATGATATAATTATGTAATTTTGGTGTATTTTCACTCGCAAATGTAATTTTGACTACATAAAATATGATTTATGGTTCAACCAGGGTCAATTTCATTAAAAATGAATGAAAGAGTCAATTATTTCAATGGTGGAGGAAATTTTTGGGCCAATTTAGAACCTTAATCAATTAGGGGCAAAGATTCAATTATTTGAATAAAAGAGTCAATGGTTTCTATATGATGTGGGCCTTATAAAACTCCAATTTCATTAGAGAATAAAGAAAATAGTCATTTGGTTCAATGATAGATATAAGTTTAACATGTATAGGACATGGTTTGAGGCTATATGAACCCCAATGTCATCATATAATGAATGAAATAGTTAATTGATTCAATTTTAGAGGCAACTAGGGTCTATACGAGCCCCTTAAACTAAATTTAGACTATATAATGTGATTTGAGGCTAAATTGGCTTTTGTTTCATCATAGATTAAGACAATAACTAAAATTATGTAATCAGTTACATGAATCTAGAAAAATTGAGCCATATTCAAACATAGTTTTAATTGTATATGATTTTATTTTGAGTGAAATTAAGTCTAATGTCATCATTTAATGAACCAATTAGTTGATTCATTCAATCACATAGGTAATTGAGGAAAATTTGAGGCCCTTCAACTTAATTACAAGAGTAAGACATGATTTGGGGATAAATTATCTTCTTTTCTATCATGAATTGATTAAATTAGCCAATTGGTATAATTACAAACATGTTTTAGGCCAAAGTAAGCCTTGTAGACCTAAATTATGGGGTACAGTTTATGGTGTAGGGTTTAGAGAACTACAATAGTTTATTCACTTAGATGAAATTGAACCTCGTGAATCTAATTTTGATTATATAAGATGTAATTTGGGGATCAATAGACCCCATATCATAACAAAATAAATAAAATAGTCCATCAATTAAATCATGAAGGAAATTCAGTTTACTTTGATCCCATATTCAACCTAACTACAAGAGGATGATGTGATTTGGGGCTATTAGTCATGAATTTATCCAATTAGTCAATTGGTGAAATTATAAATGTGATTTGGGACAAATTGAGCCCCATGAACCTAACTTGTCATCCAATCCATTCTATAAGATGCAACATATTGATTAACCACCCCTTTAATTTATCACAAATGTAAATACAAAGGTAAGTTGGGTTAATATGAACCCATTGAACCTAAATGCAAATATAAGATGTGATTTGGGGTTAGAAATTATCTCATAATTCCACATGCATATCAAGCAAATTAGTTAATTATTATAATCAGTGGTGTAATTTGGATGAAATTCAACCCTGTGAACCTTGTTTTGAATATATAAGATGTAATTTGGGTGTCAATCAACCCTAATTTCATAACAGCCTAATCCTAATATAGTCCACCTATCAATCACAAAGGAAATTAGGGCCAATTTAAGCCCTTTCAACCTAACTACAAAAGAAGGATGTAAGTTGGGGCTAAATTAGCTCTGATTGTGTCAAGAGTTTATCTAATTAGTTAATTGGTGTAATTAGAGACATGATTTGGGCCATATTGAGTCCCATGAACCCCAATTATGGATTATGATTTATGATTTAGGGTTATAATTAGTTGATGCAACTTAACCCCATGATGTTAATCTTGACTAGATATAGGATGTAATTTAGGGGCTAATTGACCCTGATATCATTAAAAAAAAAGTAAATAGTCCACCATTTCAATCATGAAGGAAATTTGAGCCCCTTCAACTTAACTAGACAATATCAAGACATATTTGGGGCTAAATTAGTCATGAATTGATCCAATTAGTTGATTAGTTCAATTAGAGATTGATTTAGGGCTAAATTAGTCATGAATTGATCCAATTAGTTAATTGGTACAATTAGAGATGTGATTTGGGTTAAATTGAGCTTGTGAACCTAAATTATGGATCAATCCATTCTATAGGATGCAACATATAGTTGAATCAACCCTAGAATTGTATCATGTAAATGCAAATATAGAGGTAATTATATAGGATTGCATGACATAATAATATTGCATTATTTGGATTGCATCACATAATATAATCATATGTCATAGCAATATGATATATCACTATATACACATATTAGATATTGTAGACACCCAATTTGGTAGAAGCACACATATTAATAGTATTCTTGTATTTATATACTTCTTTCCTAAGAATGATACATCTAGTGACATGGTCTCTCATGGACCTCTTTGGTTCCATCTTATGTCACTTGGTTTACCTACCCCTTGGGCTTGTGTGTTATATTCATTTATATTCATCTAGTGTATACTGAGGAATCATACCTATTTTAATTATCTGATTTATGTTTTAGCCTCTAGACACTTGCATCTAACCTGGACACTAGAGTTGACATTAGTGTCCAACCTTGATGCAACTGTCCAGTCTTATGTTTTCTTTATGACTGATTTTTTTATACCTCATTTCCCATCCTATAGTTATATTTTCACACGTCATTAGGTTATAATTCAAGGTCAAAAGGTTCCTATACATACAAAGTCTATGGTCTAATTATCACACCTTCCAATTTGATAAATCAACTCTATAATACGAAATTCTTGTCTATTTCAAGCTATCAAATTTTATTACAACACTATTTTAAATCTTTAAAGCATTTAAAAGGTCAAATAGAATATTGCATCACTTATACCAAGGGTTACTAGGATAAAGAGCATATAGTTATACTATTATAGTTCTATACACATGCATAGGAGAGAGAACTACATGCGAGTCTGAGGCCCTCTTAGGAGTATTGGCTATATAGGAAACACTTAGAAATAACAGGGTTGTTAGGACTAGCTTGACTCACATTACTAACCCATTTTTACTAGGTTGTAATATGTATAATGTAAAATAATTAGGGTTACTTATTATCTAGATCTGACACAAAGGCAAATGTAATTTGAGACACAAAATGATTGCATAGGGGTAGTGTAGGTCTAGTCCAAATTTGAGGTCATTCTTGTGTATATATTTCACTAGACACTAGCATTAGGTGTGGACATAAGCATTAACATTACTATCCTAGATTGACATAACTATCTAAAGGTCAAAAATAGTCAAAACACATAATGAAAAACCCAAGATATCCAACATAACCTTATGATGACTCCTGATCACAACCATGATCCAGAGTAGAAAATTAAATGAGATACACTCTTTGTCCCTTAATTGCTGTGTACTTACTATATTTATTATGCATGCTAGATTAGACACACATTATATTGCTGGTTGTATTTTAGTGTATATCTAAATATTTTCATTCCTTTAAAATAACTTTATTTACTAGGGTATTATATTATAAAACCCCTAAAGCACGTAAAACATTTGGTAAACTCGACCTCTATTTATTAAACTTGGTATTATCTAGGTATTCTAAGATCTCAGTGGAACTCCACTCTTAGATATCCCATCTATCTAGATCTACGTGTAACTCCTCATGATCTTTAGCTACCTATGATATGCCACCACAACTCTCCCAATTGGACCAAACAATGGTGCATGTGCACTAGCAATATCAAAAACTCTTTGTATAAATCTATCACCATCTATGACCATTATTAAGCTATGAATAAGGTCTTGAATCACCTGATCTACCATGCTCGACTAATTTTTGTTACCTACACACATTTGATATAATACACCAATTAGTGACATGTATAAAACTCAATACTTTTATATTATAACTCAAATATAAAAACTCAAAACAAAGATAATTACATTTAGATCTACTAAATGCCTCATCAAATGCTATTTTTCTTGCTAGAGGATCATCTCCTCCATCATCACCTTTCTCTCCACCAACACCATGTGTTGGTGGAATGGCACCTAGAGCTTCAACTACAATTAAGAACAACAAAGGTCATTGAGCCTTGACTTGCCACTACATATACCCATCAGTACAACCTACATTATCTCTTATTTCCATGGGAACCATAGGTTCTCGCTCATCATTGGGGCATGACATTAATTAATGGGTGTCAGTCTATCATATGACATGTACCCACTCCATACTATGCAATGCCATGGATATGATATCAAGGGAACACCTTTATTGATCCCAAAATATTATGTCACTCAAGCATACTAAAATAGCTCATATACTCTAGGAAATTGATCAATCAACCATATGTTAAGATAAACTCTCTATATCTCATGACTATCCTCTGGACACCCAACAAAGGTCCTATAAGGATGCCATATAATCTGATCAACAACAAGCCTATCCAACATAGTCTGGTATTACATCATAGTATGAAGTCTACTTTGATGGAATACTCACCACTTAGAAAACACCTTTGGGTGGTCCCATCTAGGAAGGGTACCACAAATTGGTCATACTACTACAATATGCTCATATGCCCAAACATGTAGTAAAGTCACTACACCAATCTTACCATCATGTCTCTCCAGTGTAAACCTATATAAATATATGTATAAGTGGGCTAATATAGTGGGATCCCAAGAATATATACACCTATCCAACTCAATATGATGAACCACCTAGTACATATGATAAAGAATCCCAACTATCCCACCCTCCATAGCTATAAATGATGCTAGTAATAGACAAATAAAAAAATTGGTCACGAAACATCACCATTAATAATGTTATCAAACCAAATCATACTACTAGGTATAAGCACAAGATACCTCTAACCAGTAAAGTATACATGTGACTGTTGAATATAGTTATGACTTCCATCATCGGTAATCTGTACCTTCTCACCTCTAACCAAAAACTAAAATATTTGATATACATCCTCTAAGATGATGGTCATCTCACCTATAAGGAGCTAGAATGTATAGTTATTTGGATTCTACCTACCTAATAGAGTGGTAAGGAGGTGGATGTCATAAAAAATCTATCCCAAACAGGCCACATACCCCAATCCTACCTGATCAATGATGGCCCAATTGACCACATCTAAACCTAGTTCCACCAAAGTCAAATAATGTTGTCCATGCCAAAACTCTCAAATATGCACATCCTTATGAAACCAAGGAAATAACAATAAATTTTTTATTAGTAATCACATTTCTATTATAAAATATAGAAATATAAAATAAACTAAGCATAAATTATAAATATGCTAGCATCAAACACTAGCATCCACACAAGACAACTGCGTTAAATGCTAACATCTATGTTGGACACATACATCAGATGATAATATCTGATAGTGGACATTTGCATCATTATCCCAATGCAAGCATATAAGATGTTAATGAAAGTGTTTGATGGCCCATGAAAATTCCAAAAATAGGCTCAAAATGCAAATTTTCAAAAAATTAAAATTATCAATAAATTTCCAAACAAATTACTTACAAGCTCGAAAAAGTCCTAGCTAGTTAGGGGACTTTGGATTATATCAAACCATAAAGGATGAGGAGCTCTCCCACATGGAATTAATTCTTTCTAGGCTCAAAGCTCAAAATTCATAAAGGTTCAAAATGCAAATTATTTCAAAATTCTATTTGAACCCACCTAATATGCCACCTTAGCATAACTCCAAATGACCACATCTTGAGCCACAATTATCTAAATTTGAAATATCAAGTTATGTTGGGATATAGATAATGACCCCATCCATATTATACCAAATTTTATAATTTTGAAACATTTTCAAAAATCACAATTTTTTTTCTACATAGATATCTTGCGACATTCTAGATACTATCAAAAATAATGTTACAAATTCTTGGCTACAACATTACCAAAATATTACCAAGTCAAATGTTATCAAACAAATTAGCCATTATTCCTTTTATGAGGAGGCCAGTAGTAGACACCATACTCTTTCCTCCCAAAAGGGGAGGCATTTTAGTAGGGGTGTGTTTACAAACATGTTCTACATAATCTAATCACATTTGGCACAATTCTCAGATACAATAAGGACATGCTTTAGAATCATGATTCTCCATATTCAACCAATATGTGGTACTTATATCAACTTTCAAATTTAGTGGGGTTAGGTCATATGGACATAGCTTCCACACATTCACAATTTTTAGATTATAGTGGGGGAATGCTTGAGAAGCATGTTCTCCATAATTATTAAATATTCAACATCTCTAGTTTACAGTGGGGACCTATTTTGGAAAACATTTCCTCCACATTGGTACTTATTATAGTATCAAACTCATTTATACATAGTGGGGACATGCCTTTGAAGCATGATCTCCACATTTACATAAATTTCAAAATTGGCAAAACATATAAGGTATATGATCCAAATTCATAATTATGGCAAAATACTATACATTAGTACCATTTACTATACATATTTTCATCATGAGACATATCTAAGGTGCATATGTTATGCACATGTTCCTAATATTTCAAAAATAAAAATCAACTTCAAAATCCCAAAACTTCTATGTACTTATACCCTGATGTACTGATACCCAAATTGAGAAATTATAGATTGTATTGGACCTTATCCATCGACAAAAGTTGGTTCTTCTTTTTGGTGTGATTAGAAGGATTAAATCATATAGTCTTATAAAGTTGTTGGGATAAATTTATTACACCACTCACCCCATACTAATCTATACATATACATATCTTTGCACTCAAGTTGTGCTCTTGGGGAAATAATACTTCTGATGGCTAAAGCACCGCTCTTCCTATTTTGGTTGGGGGCATTATCACCTCCCAAATATCATTACTCCAAGTACAACACCACCATGTTACAACACACTTTTACCACTTTTAGGCTCACACATCTTCTTATCTATGATATTGATGAGTTTATAATTTCCCTTTTCTACTTCTCTAGTTTTTAGCACTTCAAACCCATTTACTATGTGACACATACATATGTGTACTTTATCCTTGATCTTTCTTTATGATACTATTTATTATTAATTACATAAAAATTATATTATGTTGATTATATTTTTTGTCATATGATTTTTTATTGGTAACACTCAAGGGATGAAAGATTTAAGTCACAACTCATGCAAAGATAAGGTGTGATGTCCATACCACGGTATGCATTTTATTTTTCCTTTAAACTAGTAATTCCTATTGTTATTGCATTACTATATTAAAGGGGGTTAAATTTAGACACCTATTTTTATACAAGTACACATATCAATTGTTTACACACACACACACACACACAAAGAATTAGACATCTAGTGATGTAGTCTCTCATGGACCTCTTTGGTTCCATTTTATTTCACTTGGTTTACTTGCCCCTTGGGCCTATGTTATATATTAATTTATCCTCATCTAGTGTATACCAAGTACCCCTACTTGTTTTTCTTGTTTACCACATGTTTTATCCTTTGGACATTTATGTTCAACATGGACACTAGCATCGATGTTAGTGTCCAGCCTTGACATAATTGTCTAGTCTTATCTTTTTATCTTTTTATATATCTTTCTCTTTGTGACCATTTTGTTATCCCTAATTTCCCATCCTATAATCAAATTTTCATGCATCATTAGGTTCTAATTCAAATTTAAAATGTTCTTATATATATAAAGGCTATGGTCTAATTATCACACCTCCTAATTTGATAAGGCAACTTTATATTATCAAATTGCACTACATCATTATTTTAAATCTTTGAAGCATTCAAAAGGTCAAATATATTATCACAACACTTGTACCAAGGGTTAATATGAGAAAGAGCACATATTCACACTTTTAAAATTTCATACACATGCATAGAAAGTGTTAATAATCAAATTTACAACCTAAAGGAGGTCTAATCTAGCCTCCTTAAATTTGATGTAACATAGAAACATATCTCAAGTTATGGGTGACCTATGGGAGAGATGAGTCTCTAGATTGAAGGGCTAGTTCCCTTGCACCACACCTACAAGTAACCTCTAATCTACTTGATTTGAAATAAAAGGGATTAACACTAACCTAACAAAGGTGATGCACCAATATTAACTCCATAAGACTACCATTACCTTACACTATAAAAGGCAATTTATAAAATTAATCTCAACAACCAAGGTTATTCTAACAAAAGTGTTTCAACATGAAGGTAAGATGACGTGTATTTCTCAAGGTAGATGAATAAAAGGTCCAATTATAGACACTAGTACTCTTTCTTACACTTAAAGGAACACAAAATATCTAACTACACTTCATGTGACATGTTAGAAGGTAGATTGATTGTACAAATCATGAGAGAGTGAGATGAACACAAGGAAAGATAATTTTCACTTATCATTCAACCATGAACTACTTTACACACTTAACCAAGAAATTAAGAACTTAAAACCATCTTGAAATATTTTATTCAAAGTTAAAATCAGTACTCAAACTAGCATGGCTTCACCATATCAGATGTGGATCCCCTTTACAATCCATTGAAGGCCAAATATATAGAAGAAATGAGAAAAGAGAGGGGAGGATGTGGAGAAAGCTCATCATGACTATCATAAATCATCATACTAGTTACAATACCAATAGAAGCTGATGAAATAGTTATATCATCTATATTCAACATTTTTTGGCTTGAAATGATGACTAACTCATGAAAGGTGGCATAGAAGTGGCTCTTGATCTCTTATGACTCATCTTTTTTCTTTTGAAACTGACCTTTCTTGATTGAAGAGTTACAAGTTATTATCTTGATACATGGCCTTTAGCTACAAAGTTGACTAATTTTTCATCATTAATTTCTCCAATTTTAAATTAACTTCATTGTAGAGGGAGAAATTAGCTTTCCTACTAACCAAGTGGCATAAAAAATAGAGTTGTGAAGCAAAAGATATGGATAAAAAACTAATATGTAGTTAGACACAACTATATCAACACCTTAAAAATGTGGAAAACTATAAAATTGTAGAGTAAGATATTATCAAAACCCATCATATATTATATTTATATAAATTTCTTGAAAATACACTCAAAAGCATATTTTTAGTTTTTTGAAATGATCAAGTTAACCCCTACGCACTATCCTCTAAGTGTTTTCTGGTGAAGAGTTGGCTAAGTGATAAATCTTCCTGGGAGGGTCACTTCGCACTATTATATAATTTCATTAGGAATTCCAATAGTGGGAAGATTTGGCAACTTGAAGGTGAAGAAAATGACCAAGTAAAAATTAGTGTAGAAGTTGATTTTGATGGCTACGTATTCCACACATGATATTGAATATTTACACACTATCTTATCCCTCACATTTTAATGACATTTGGATATCACCATGATTAACTTGAATATTATTTTAACTCATTTACCCCTATGAAAATGATCTTAAAATGTTCACACTGAGTAGATTTGAAAACTAGAAACACAAAAAATTGACTACATAAAAAATTAACTTAAAAGCTAATTTTTAACTCTACGTATTTTGCATGTGGGAGAAAATTTTATACAAATTTATTGAACAAAAAATTTACACCACATTTATCTACCATAATAAAAAAATTTAATGTTATTTTAATTCATTTGATTAAAAAAAAATGTGTTTGAAAAGTGTTGTGCAAGCTGATTTGGCAACTGGAAAAATAGAAATCTATGCACTTGGCAGTGTTTATGACTATGATATTTTCAAGTGAGGAATAATTATATGTAAAAAACTTCACCATTGTATTCACTTGATAGTATGCTCCCATCATGATAAATTTTATGGTGATTGGACTTCATTTGATCATGTAAAATTGTATTTGAAAAGTGTTGCATAGGCTGATTTAACAACTGAAAACACAAAAATTGCTCAAGTAAAAATCGACATAGAATCCTATTTTTTCCTCTACAAATTTTACACTTGGGAAAGGTATTTATTTTTATTGTATTCATATTTTTTATCTTTCCACACATATACATAATCATGAAAATTTTGGAGAGAAATGAGCATGATTTGGCCCTATGGAATTGCTTCTAAAAAGCACTGTGCAAGTTGATTGGACAAGACATGTTATAGCTTACCTTCTTGAGAAGACCTCACTAAGACCTTAAAATAATTTGACACTTGAAACCATGATAATACAAATCAACATTACCAAATCATGACTCCTAGAAATACCATTTACAAGCTTGGAGATCCCTATGAAAAGTTTCAAACTATAGGGGTTGACTTATTTTGACTTAGGGGTTAATAAAATTGGTCAACAAATTGGTGATTCATAGGGGTAGCATGCATACTATGCTAAATAGACCAGTAGCCTTGTCCTTCCATTAGGAAATAGAGTCATTTTCACTCAATTTCAAACCAGATTAGACTTTGACCATCACATAACAGATTGATTTGACCTTTAAACCACATAAAATAAAGATAACACACACAAAGAAAAGTAAACAAACCACACATGTGCTATTTAATCACTTAGGAAACACAACAAACAACATGATCAAGCTAACTTTATAAAACTAATTTTTAAATAACTTCTTCCTCCTGGATCAAAGGGGAAACTTGTACTATTTCTTACTCCATGAAATGAAAGATGACATGAAACAAGTTACCTCTCAAAACTTGCTCTTGTTGACTTCATTTTATCCTTACTTGCCAATAGTCTTGGCATGTTATCAAGTGAAGACATGATATCAAACCAATCATATATGAATATAAATTCCTCATGTACTTCAAAATCATTCTCATGATGCTCCTTAGCTGCAACTTCATCTAATGATGCTTCTTCTAAGCATGCTTATTTGACCTTGTGGCATATTGAATGACATCAAACTTCTTACCAAATGTTTCAAGTTCATCAAGATCTAATATCTTTACATACTCACTCCAAGATACATTAGTATCTTTAATGGGCATATCTTATTCAATCTCTTTATGAGCATGATCTTCAATAATCAACATACCTTTGCAAAGGCCTTCAATCTCTTGAAGGAATTCAATGTACTACTGTCAATCATCTATGTCCTCTTCTCTTTGATCAACATTAATAAGATCAACTAGAAGAGTACCTTCCTCTTTCTCCTTAATAACCACATGGATGTCAATAATTCCAAGTCCTTCAATGCAATCATGAGGTTGCAATATAGCTTCTTCAAGTTCATTTTCTTGGCCATTGTGCACTATGACAACCTCAAATTTCTTACACAGAGAGTCTTCAACATAAAATATATTTTCAAGCTCATAAATCTTGGATGAAATCAGATCTTCTTTTTGAAATATGCCATCAAGACCTTCTTCAAGAACATCATCCTTGAAAATTAAAATATCTCTTTCTTCCCCAAGTGGGGTACCAATGATGATATCCTCATCAAACTCATTTGAAGCATCTTCATTACACTTTTTTTGATGTTCAATTATAGCTACAACTCCCTTTTCATTTGATTCCCATAGTATAGGTTCCTCTTCAAGAAGGAAGATGGTGAGAGGGTGATGAATAGGTTCCTAGGTTGGAGAAATAGTATAAAGTATGGTGGATAGATCATGAATGGACTTGGGGATGGAGGAACAATCTTAAAATTTGGGGTCTTGGAAATGGGAAATTTTTGAAGGAATTATTTAAGGGAAAACATGTTGAATTGGGATATATACATTTCATTTTATTCAAAAAGCACCTCACATTTATCATAGCCTTCTTGAGGCTCTTCAACAACTGCAACTTTATCCTTAACCTTCTCAATTAGAGTCTCATTCTTATTTTAAATACATTATCAAATAGATCTACAAGATGGATAAGCTAGAGGCTCTTGAGGAAGGGGGGATGGGGCTGGAGTAGGCATAAAGTTTTCCTCGACATAAATTCCTTGGTCTTGGCTATCTTCCTCTTACTTTCCCTAAGACTTCACTACTTGGTTCTAAATTAGAATTTTGAAGCTAGTAGTCTATTTTGAATATTGGATTGGCTTTATTGAAGGCTCCTCTTAAGGATAATAAATGTTTTCATGAGGATAAGGATCATAAGAGAACTGATATGGAATATAAGAGGAATCTTGAGGAGGGGATGGACAAAGTTTCATAGGTTTAGATTCTTTCACAAGAGTTGGAATGGTATAATTAGGGTTCATAGTCCAAGAAGGCCTCAAAAATGATGAGATCTTGCTTTCTTAAGGAAGGATAGGTGTAGCTTGAGTAAGAATTAGATTCAAAGGAGGTGGAATAAGTATAGGAGATGATGGTTGAGGTTGCTTAGATTGGTCTCTTAACTCTCCCACCTCTCTAATATTTCTATCCACCATTAGATAAAAGTTCTTATTTCATGCAACTCATCATTGATAACATATTAGATTTCCTCTCCAACTAACATCCACTTACCCATCAACATTTGAACTAACTTCCTCATCTTCTATAAGAGATGAAAAGGGATAACATCAAGTTCTCTATCCCATTTAATCATCACCTCTTCTAATTTTAGCATATTTGGCTTCAATTCCAATAACAATATGGTAGGGGAAACATAATTTTGAGATTGAATTGATGTAGGAAAGGGAGAGTTTAACTACTATAAGTCTTGGTAAGGCTGCTGAGGCACATAGTTGGGATCATAACAAGGCTGATAAGGGGTTATAAAATAATAATTCTCTTTATACCTAGCCATCCCAACTTCATGATTCAAAGAAAAACATAAAATATTATTAAATACTTTTCAAAATAAGTATCTAGGTTGCTAGAACCAGTTGATCACGCACGGATTTGACATTGATGTTTTTTGAATGCCTCCAAAGGATAATAGGTAGAATAATAACACCAAAAATTCTTCCAAAACTTTGGACATTAGTTCCACCAAGCAGATAAAATTTTTATCAATCAAATTTTCACTCTAAAGTAGGTCTACTTTAACCTCCTTCAATTTGATGTAACATGAAAACATCTCTCAAGTTTTAGGTGACCTATGGGAGAGATGAGACTCTAAATTGAAGGGTTAGCTCCCTTGTACAACACCTAAAACTTACCACTAATATAATTTCTTTGAAAAAAAGGGAATAGAAGGGATTAACACTAAGCTAACAGAGGTGATGCACTAAGATTAAATCCACAAGACTACCATGAACTTGCACTATGAGAAATAATTTACAAAATTTATCTCAACACCCAACGTTATTCTATCAAAAGCATTTCAACATGAAGGTAAGATGACATGTATTTCTTAAGGTAGATGAATAAAAGGTCTAATTATAGAAACTAATACTTTTCCTTACACTTAAAGACATACAAAACAACTAACTACACTTCATGGGATCCATTAGAAGGTAGATTACTTGCACAAAGCATGATAGAGTGAGATGAACACAAGGAGAGATAACTATCACTTCCCACTCAAAAATGAAATACTACACACAATTAGACAAGAAATTGAGAAATTAAAACCATCTTGAAATCTTTTATTAAAATGTAAAATTAGTACTCAAACTAACAAGTCTTTGCCATACCAGATGTGGATCCCTTTTCCAAGCCATTCAAGGTGAAATATATATAATAAAGGAAAAAGAGAGAGGTGAGGACATGGATAAAGTTCATCATGAGTATCATCAATCATTAGACTAGTTAAAATGTCAAGAGAAGGTGAAAAAATAAATATGTCATTTATCTTTAACATTTTTTGGCTTGGACTGATGATGTGCTATGCCCCTAACCTATCACATGTATGAGGATAGTATTAGCCAAATTGTGGCTTAGTTATCCCTCTTTGATGTTATATTATATTTATCTATGCTTTATTTTGATTATTAGGTCGGCCTATGGAGTAACCATGGCCTATATAGACTATATATAGGAGGTAGTGGGTAATTATTTATCATCATATTGTGAATTCTGCTCTTATTAAAGCTTGTGGAGGTTTCCCCCTCGAAGTGGCTTGTCTATTATCATATATTTGGATATATTTCAGTCATATTTGGATATAATTCTTCTATTGTACTTAATTCTTGAAGTAATTTCATTACAAGTGGTATCAGAGCTACGATTTGGGCAATCTTGTGGGCGAAACACTAAATTTTTAAATTTTGTGATATATAAAAAATGGTTGTGAATTTATCTACAAAATTTTTAATGGAGGTTCAAAATAATCAAATTAAGCATCCACTAAAATTTCAGCTCTTTTGGATCTATTTTACAAAAGTTATCTCTATTTTATGGTTTTTCATAAAATTGCTCTATAGTGCACAATTCAAAAACAATTTATGAGTTATTTACATTTTTGGAAAGCTTACAAAAATTTGGCTATGGTATGTCCTTTGTATATTTTAATTTGAGGCTGACATAATTCCAAAATTTCTTGGTCAAAGTTGGGTCAAAAGTGCCAATAAGGGTCGACATCGTAAAACCTTTTTATGGTAGGTCCACAAACTCAGGGCCTAGGAAAGGGTGTTGAAACTCCAGGTAAAACTCATAACAAGGAAGAGATGGAGTCAGAAGGAGGATGTACTAGACCCTTTTTACCTGAGTTTTCTGACATAGATCACAAACTGAGCCAGCCTAACTATAGTGTACAAGGCATTCAGAGTGAAGTGCAAGACATACAATCTAATATGCAATCCATACAAGATAGTTTGGGAGATATCATGATGGATTTGAACATTAATAAGTCAAATCATCAAGCTAACTCTATTGCACAAACCCACTAGGGTGATTCTCCTAACCAGTCTACTTCAAATCTAACTCCATGGCCATAGAGGAACCTATTACCAAAGGTGGATATGCACAAATTTGATGGAAAAGATCCACTCAATTGGATCAACCAAATGGAGAGTTTTTTTGACCTACATCAGATTCTATGTGGATATAAGGTTACCATGGCATCCTTGTATCTTGAACCTGATCAATTCATTTGGTATTGATGGTTGTGTGCTAAAAAAAAAGATGACTCTCAATGTCACCTAGTCAGTTTTTATAGAGGAGCTAAAATTACACTATGGCAATAGTGTGATAGAGAATTACTTCAGCCAATTGGAAAAATTGTGGCAAACTGGCTCTGTCAAGGATTATATTCATCATTTTCAAAACCTATCCTTACATGTGGAGATAATTTCTAAAGCAAACTTGAATGACCTATTTTTGGGTGGACTCAAGGACCACATCCAACATGAGGTACACATGTTTAATCCACTTAAGATTTCTAATTCTATTATCATGGCATATAAAGCTAAGGAAAAACTCATAGCCAATAAGAAGCATCCATTCACTCACTTCAAATATTATAGCATATCATCACCAACATTTCCTCCACCTACTAGATTGACCCCTCAGCAAATTGAAGAGAAACATGCAAAAGGATTATGTTTCGGTTGTGATAGCAAGTGGAGTAAAGGACATAGATGTGCTGAGAAGAAGTTATTCTACATTAAGGGACCAAATGAAGATGAAAAAGTAGATGATTCCTCTAATGATGATGAGGAAGATATAGAGGAGGTACCTAAAGATTCCCAACCTACAATCTCTTGTCATGCACTTGCAGGTATTAACACTCCACAAACTCTTAAGGTGGTGGGTTTCCTCAAGAAATAGAAGGTGACAATGTTGATTAATTGAGGGAGCACACATAACTTTATAAACCATAAGTTAGCCACTCGATTGAACTATTTCATCTAACCAGCAACATAATTTTAGGTCATGATTGTAGATGGTGACACAATTAATTGTTCAGGTAAATGCCATAGTATTAAGCTTACTATGAGTGGGTATAATCTCAACTCTCCTATGTTTTCTATTCCCATGGGTAACACAGACATTGTTTTGGGAGTCCAATGGCTCACAACCTTAGGTACCATTTAGATGAACTTATAAGAACTATTCATGTGCTTTCATTCTGAAGGTAAGAAAATTGAACTATGTGGATTACAGGCAAAATCTCCACAATTGATTAGTTCACATCAGATGACCAAGATGCTAAAAGGGGGTAGAGTGAATTGTTGCACAATTATGCTCCATAAAAGTTCAACCCACACAAGTATCTACACATCTTGATCTACAGATAATTCTTGAGAACCACTCATCTATTTTTGGGGCCATGCCAAAAGGACTACCACCAAAAAGAGAACATGATCATGCCATTCAACTAATTCTGGGTAGTCAACCACCAAATATTAGACCATATAGATATCCATATGCACAAAAGAGTGAAATTGAAAAGATGGTCCATGAGATGCTGGAAGCAAGGATCATCAAGCATAGCCAAAGTGCATATTCATCCCCAGTGGTCATGGTGCAGAAGAAGGATGACACATGAAAGATGTGCCCAGATTATAGGGAACTCAACAAGTACACCATCAAAGATAAGTTTCCTATTCCAGTAATTGATGATTTACTTAATGTGTTGCATGGTGCTAATTATTTCACAAAATTGGATCTTCGCTCAGGGTACCATCAAATTAGAATCAAGGATGAAGATGCTCATAAAACTGCTTTTAGAACACATAGGGCCATTATGAATTTTTAGTAATGCCCTTTGGTCTTAAAAATGCACCATCTACTTTTCAGAGCTTGATGAACACTATTTTTAGGCATTTTTTAAGGAAGTTTATGCTAGTTTTATTTGATGACATATTGATTTATAGTCAGACATGGGAAGCACATCTGCAACATGTGAAATAGGTGTTGATAGTTTTGGAGAAGCACCAACTTTATGCGAAGCCATCTAAATGTAATTTTAGAGCATAGGAGGTAGAGTACCTTAGTCACATTATTTCCCATGAAGGTGTCAAAGTTGATCCCCAGAAGATCAAAGCGATAATGGAATGGCCCATGCCAAAAACTCTTAAAAACCTTCAAGGGTTCCTTGTACTAACATGTTACTATAGAAGATTTTTGAAAGGTTATGGCAGCATAGTAGCTCCACTCACTGCATTGTTAAAGAAGGATGCTTTCCATTGGAATGATGATGCCACCAAAGTATTTGAGAAACTAAAAGTAACTATGTGCACCACTCCAATTTTGGCTACTCCAGACTTCTCACAGACATTCACTGTTGAATGTAATGCTTCTAGGTCTAGATTGGGGGCAGTACTAATGCAGGAAGGAAGACCCATTGCATTTGAAAGTCATCAATTCAAAGGTAAGAATATAAAAAAACCTATCTATGAGAAAGAAATGATGGCTATTCTTCATGCAGTTAAACAATGGAGGCCTTATCTAATGGGTAGACACTTTAAAGTGAAAACAGATCATGATAGTCTCAAATACTTTTTGGAGCAAAGATTATCATCTAAGGAACAACAAAAATGGGTAACCAAAATGTTGGGATATGATTTTGAAATCATCTATAAGAAGGGTAAAGATAATGTAGTAGCAAACGCACTATCCAGATGGGATGCATCCATAGAAGCATTAATTTGTGCAATGTCCATGTTGCAAGCAGATTGGGTGGATGAAGCTAGGTTAGAATGGGAGCAAGACAAGGATACACAGGTTCTAATTCAGAATCTCCAGCAAGGTAATATATCCTCTAACAAATTTGAATGGAAAGGTAATGTCCTCTGGTATAAGGGTAGGTTATACTTGTGCAAAAATTTAGAGCTTAAGCATAAGATTCTTGCAGAGTTGCATGCATCTCCAATTGGGGGACACTCAGGGTTCTTGAAAACTTATCATAAAATTAAGAAAGAATTATTTTGGGAAGGACTCAAGGGAGATGCAAACAAGTTTGTGGAAGAATGCTTGATATGCCAACAAAATAAAGGTGAAACAGATAAGACTCTAGGTCTGTTACAACCATTAGCAATTCCTAGTCAAAGGTGGGAGGAGGTTTCCATGGATTTCATCACTGGGTTGCCTTGTTTTGAAGGTAATAATGTTATTTTGGTCATTATGGATAGGCTTAAAAAATATTCCCATTTTTTTGCTCTCTCACACCCATTTTTAGCAAGTACAGTAGCTACTATTTTTATGGAAGCAGTTCTCAAATTACATGGAACCCCAAAAATAATTGTAAGTGATCATGATCCTATTTTCACTAGTAATTTTTGGATGGAACTATTTTCTTGTTTGGGTACTCAGCTAGCTCATAGCTCATCTTACCACCCCCAATCTGATGGACAAACTGAAGTGGTTAACAAATGTTTAGAGGGGTATCTCTGTTGTTTTGTATCAAATAAACAAGAACATTGGGTTAAATGGATACCAATTATAGAATGGTGGTATAACACATCTTTCCATACCTCTTCTAAAATGTCTCCATTTCTAGCACTATATGATTACCATCCACCTTCCATCACTTCTTTATTAAAGGCGCACACCAAGGTTTGAGATATGGAAGAGCACATTCAACGTCAACAAGAGGTTTTGGCTAGTTTGAGAGAGAATTTGGCCTTGGCACAAAATAGGATGAAGCAACAAGCAAATCAACACCGTACTGAGCAAAATTTTGAGGTGGGTGACTAGGTATTTGTTCATTTACAGCCTTATAAGCAAATGTCTTTGAAGCAACAGAAAAAGGACAACAAACTTGCTCCTAAGTATTATGGCCCTTATCAGGTTCTAAAAAAAATTGAAGTGTGGTTTACAAGCTTGAGTTACCTCATTCATCTCACATACACCTAGTATTTCATGTTTCCTATTTGAAGAAGGTCATTGGATAGAAAGTTTCCACTCAGATAGAGCTCCCAGAACTAGATGAATAAAGATGAGTCATTTTAGAACCAGAGAAGATCCTCCAAACACATAATAAGAGGGTGAGAACTAGAGAGATTAGGGAATATTTGATCAAGTGGAAAAACCAGAGCAGTGAAGATGTAACTTGGGAAGGTGAAGATTTTCTGCAACAACATCCAGAGTTGTTCAATGTTGAGGACAATGTTGGTTTGAAGGAGAAGGGCATGCTATGCCCCTAATCTATCACATGTATGAGGATAGTATTAGCCAACTTGTGGCTTACTTATCCCTCTTTGATGTTATATTACATTTATCTATGCTTTATTTTGATTAGTAGGTCAGCCTATGGAGTAACCATGGCCTAGATAGACTATATATAGGAGGTAGTGGGTAATTATTTATCATCATATTGTGAATTCTACTCTTATTGAAGCTTGTGGAGGTTTCCCCCTTGAAGTGGATTATCTATTATCATATATTTGGATATATTTCAGTCATATTTGGATATAATTCTTCTATTATACTTAATTCTTGAAGTAATTTCATTACATGATGAACTAATGTAAGGTGGCATATAAGTGGCTCTTGATCTCCTATGACTCATCTTTTCTCTCTTAAAACTACCCTTTCTTGATTGAGAAGTTACAAGTTATTGTCTTAATGCATGGCCATCAGATACCACATTGAGAAATTTTTCATCCTACATTTCTCCAGTTTTAAATTAACATCATTTCAAACAGGGAGAAATCAGCTTTTCAATGCAATAAGTGACATTGAAAATGGAGCTACGGATCAAAATATATGGCCAAAAAACTAACACATAGTTACATGCAGTCGTATCAACACCATTAAAACATGGAAAAATAGAAAATCATAGAATAAAATATGAGCAAAACCCATCATATCTTATATTTATATAAATCTCTTTAAAATATGCTCAAAAGGGTAATTTTAGTTTTTTGAGATGATCAAATTAACCTATATGCACTGCCCTATGAGAGTTTTTTAGTAAAGAGTTGGCTAAGTGATAAATCCTCCCTAAAGAGTTAATTTGCATCCTCATAGATTTTCAATGGAAATTCCAATAGTGGGTAGATTTAACAACTGAAAGGTATAAAACATGACTAATTAAAAATCAACATAGAAGCTAATTTTGATGGTTGCACATTCCACACATGGTATTGAATATGTGCACATTATCTTATCGCTCACATTTTAGTGACATTTTGATATCACCATTAATAAATTGATCAATATTTGACCTCATTTACCCTTACAAAAATGAGCTTGAAATGTGCACACTGAGAAGATCTAAAAATTGGAAACATAGAAAATTGATTAAGTAAAAAATTAGGTTATAAGCTAATTTTTAACTCTATAAATTTCACACATAGGAGTGAATTTTATACAAATTTATTAACCCAAAAATTTATACCACATTTGACTACTAGCATGATAAAATTTAAGGTGATTGGATTTCATTTGTTTCTATGAAAATATGTTTGAAAAGTGTTGTGCAAGCTGATTTGGCAATTGGAAAGACAAAAATATGCACACTAGGTAGTATTCATAACTATGATATTTTTAAGTGAGGAATAATTATCTATAACCATATTCACCATTATATTCCCCTAAAATTTTAATACCATCATTATAAATTTGATGGTGATTAGAATTAATTTTATTCTACAAAATTATGTTTGAAAACTATTGCACATGCTGATTTAGTAATTGGAAACATAGAAAATGCTCAAGTAAAAATCAATACAGAATCCAATTTCTTCCTTTACAAATTTTACACTTAGGGAAGGTATTTCATGTGATTTTATTCATATTTTCACTCTTGACACACATGGCTACCATCATGAAAATTTTGGAGAGAAATGAGCATGATTTGGCCCTACAGAATTGCTCTAGAAAAACACTACATAGGTTGATTGGATACAACACATGTTATGTTGTAGAGATTCTTTCCAAGTTATAGTGTATTGTGGATGAATTTCTAGGTTATCCAAGATAACAATGGTTTGGAGTGCAAAAATGTGTGAACATCGGCATAGTATTGCGAGCAATCATTGGCATGGTATTATGGGTGATTGTTAGCATGGTCTTGTGAGAGAACATTGACATGGTGTTATGGGCAATCACCATCAGGTGTTATGGGAAAATTCTAACATGGAGTTATGATTAAACACTGGTATGTAGTTTTAAGTGAGTGTAAGCATGTTGTGGTTGAGCATCTGTGTGATGTGATCGAGCATTGGTGTAATGTGGTTGATCATTAATGCGATGTAGTTGAGCAACAATACGATGTGGTTGAGTGTCAGTGTGATGTAGGTGTCAACATGTTATAGATAGTAATCAACATGATGCAAGTGTACAATTTTATTATGTAAGTGAGCATTAGAACTATGATGTATTATTGATTAGTCTATCTATAGATGGATATACATTAAAAGTCATATTTTTTTTAGATTTGAGACGTGAAAAATGAGAATAGAGCATGTGAATTTAGGAGGGTTCTTAGAGCATTGATCCAAATAATATTTGTGCATTATAATTATGAGAAGACTAATTTGAGAGAGGATTGTACTCTTATGACTTTTAATAAAATATGAGTAAGCATTTCTTTGTGGATGTTGTCCATATTGGGTAAACCATATTAAATTTGGTCTTGTTGTTGTGAATTTTTATTTTTATTCTTTATGCATCTCTGTTTATATATATTTTTATTGTGATTCTATGGAATTATTCTACATTAATTTATGCTTTATTCCTAACAAATAGTATCAAATATTTAGGTTGTATATGTTGAAGTGTTGAATCATAGGAAGGGTTATTACTTCATGTGGGAACTATGGCTGATGATCATAAATCAAAGGTTGAAAATTCCAATAGATAAAAATTTGGTCTATGAAATATGTGGATGGAGGATTATCTCTATCATAAAGACCTCCATGCTCTGCTAGGAGGAAAAGTAAAGTAACCAGTGGGTACATTAGATGAGGCTTGGGAGTTGCTTGATAGAAAAGCACTTGGGGCCATCTAGTTATGCCTTGCATATTCGATCATGTTTAATGTATCATAGAAGAAGACTAAGGAAGGTCTCATGAATGCATTAGAGAAGTTATATGAGAAAACCTTTGCTTCAAATTAAAAAAATTAATGAAAAATTTATTCAATATGAAGATGTCTGAATATGGTTCAGTTGCTAATCATTTGAATGAATTCAATATAGTTGTGAGTATGTTGAACTCTATAAAAGTTGATTTTAATGATGAATTTGGGCTCTACTTATTTTGTGTTCCTTACCAGAGAGTTACAATAGCCTAGTAATGGATGTGAGCAACTCGGTCTCTAACAATGCCAAGTTGAAGTTTTAGGATGTCATAGGAGTAATCCTTAGAAAGGAAATCTGAAGGAAAACCTCTGGGGAAACATCAACTTTAGGTGATGCTTTGGTGGTGGAGAGTAGAGGGAGATAAAAGTATAGAGGAAAAGGAAAGTGTGGAAAGTCAAATGCTCAAGGAAGGTAAAAAACAAGGAGCAGGATGACATGTTGGAATTGTGGAAAGCTTGGACATGCAAAGAAGGATTGTTGGTCTCTTCAAAATAAGAAAATATGGTAATAGGTAATGTTTGTCAAGATGCATTAATTCTCTCCATTGATAATATTATTGAGTCTTGAGTTTTAGATTCAGGGGATTCTTTTCATGTTACACCACATAGGTATTAATTTATTGATTATGTTCATGGGGATTTTAGACATGTTTAACTTGGTGATGATGAGCCTTGTAGCATAGTAGGAAAAAGAAGTGTTCAAATTAAGATGTAGAATGGAAACACGTGGTTACTGAAGGATGTTAGATATGTGCCCAAGTTGAGATGGAATTTGGTATTCATAGGGCAATTGGGCAATGAAAGTTACATGGTGACTTTTACAATAGATTCTTAGAAGGTGACCAAGGGTGCTCTTATGGTAGCAAGAGGTAAAAAGGTTGGAACCTTGTATTTATCAAGTAGTGTTGATTGTTGTAAAATAGTTTTTATAGATGTGGATGCAACTTTGTGGCACAATAGGCTCGGTCACATGAGCCAAAATGTCATGCAAATTTTGAACGATTAGTTGCCTAGATTGAAAGGGTTTGATTTAGATTTATATGAAGACTGTGTGTATGAAAAATAGAAAAGGGTAAGGTTTCTCAAGGTTGGACCTACGAGGAAGGAAAACAAGTTAGAGTTGGTTCATTCAAATGTATGGGGGCTAGTTTAGGTATCTTTTATTGGTGGTTCATCTTATTATGTCAATTTTATTGATGATACAACTAGGAAAGTTTGGGTGTATGTCATTAAGATAAAATATAATGTCTTTGATACATTTAAAAGATAAAAAACCTTGGTTGAGAATGAAACAAGTCTCAAGTTAAAATGGCTTAGGTTTGATAATGGTGGGGAATATTGCAATAATGAATTTTTTTATTATTGTATAAGGAATGGAAATCACAAACAGAGGATGTTTCCAAGAACTCCATAGTAGAATGGAGTGTCATAAAGGATGAAAAATACTATCATGGAGTTTGATAGAAACATGAGATTGTATGCAAGACTACCCCCTTAGTTTTGGGCAGAAGCAGTAAACATGATTGTATATCTAATAAATAGAGGACCTTCATCTTCTTTGGATGGAGGCATACCTGAGGAAACCTAGTTTGGTAAGAAGGTTTATTATTACTTTCTTAGAAAGTTTGTTTGTGATTCCTTCATTCATATTGATAAGGATGATAGGACCAAGTTAGAGGATAAGTCTAAAAAATGCACATTTGTTAGTTATGGTGAGGATGACTTTGGTTTCTAGTTTTGGAGTCTTAAGGACAAGAAAATATTTTGGTCTAGGGATGTTATCTTTAATAAAAAAATTCATGCATAAACAATAGTTGTAAGATCAAAAAGAGGATTCCAGAAAAGAGTACACAATATTAGAGGACATTGCAGATGATAAAGTGTCCAAGCAACTAGTTCAGGCACCTACTCAACAAGAACCCCAAACTCCTATGGTAAGAAGGTCTTCTAGGGTAAGAAGGGAACTTGAATGTTTTTCTCAACCTCTTAATTGTTTATTACTCACTGACAATGAAGAGATATATTTATTTGAATAATCAATGCAAGTAGATCTTAGGAAGAAGTGGGAGCAAGCAATGGATGAGGAGCATCAATCTCTCATGGAAAATTAGACTTGGGATTCGGTAAACCCACATAAAGGTAAGAGAGCATTGTAGAACAAGTGAGTGTATAGAATTAAATAGGATGATGGAGGAAAGAAAAGGTATAAGGCCCGATTAGTGGTAAAGGGATTTTCACATAAGAAGGGAATTAATTTTGATGAGATTTTTTCTCCAGTGGTAAAAATGACTTCTATTAGGACTATTCTTGGGATAGTGGCAATGAAAGACTTGCACTAAGAGCAGATGGATGTGAAGACTACATTCCTTCATGGTGATTTGGAGGAAGAATTATATATAGATTAGCCATAGGGATATGAGGTCACAGGGAAGAAGAACATGGTGTGCAAATTAAAGAAGAGCTTGTATGGCCTGAAACAAGCTCCATGATAGTGGTACAAAACATTTTATAGTTTTATGATAGAGTAGGGATAATCCAAGTGTCATTCAGACCATTATGTATATATCAATAAGTTTGATGATGGTGATTATATTATCCTATGTCTGTATGTGGATGACATATTAGTTTCAAGTAAGAACATGTAAGAAATAAAGGTACTCAAGGAACAGCTTAGTAATTCCTTTATTATGAAGGATTTGGAATTAGCAAAACAAATTCTTGGTATGAGAATAACTTGGGATAGGAAGGAATGAAAGCTAATTTTTTTCCAAGAAGAGTACATTAAAAAGGTCTTAGAGAGCTTTAGTATGTAGGATGCTAAACTAGTTGGGACTCCTTTGGCAATTCATTTCAAGTTATCAAAGAAGTAGTGTCCCAAGACATAAGAGGAGAGAATCCAAATGTCATATGTACCTTACTCATCAATAGTTGGCATCTTAATGTATGCCATGGTGTGCACTAGGCTAGATATTGCCTATGTAGTGGGAGCAATAAGCAGGTACATGAGTGATCCAGGTAGAGAACATTGAAAGGCTATGAAGTGGATCCTTTGATACTTAAGAGGGACCATGGGGATATTTATAAGCTATAGTGGAATGGACACCACTATATATTTTGACATGGATGGAGATTTAGACAATAGGAGGAGCACTACAGGATGTGTATTTACTGTAGGTGACATAATAGTGAGCTGGATATCATGACTATAGAAACTTCTAGCTTTTTAAACCATAGAAGTTGATTATGTTGATGCCATAAAGGCAATTGAAGAGATGATTTGGTTATAGAAATTGCTTGAAGAGTTGGGGCATAAACGAGAGGAAGGGAAGCTATATAGTTATAGTCAGAGTGCTATACATCTAGCAAAGAAATCTACTTTCCACTCTAGGATGAAACATATACAATTGAGGTACCATTTTATTAGAATAGCTTTGAAGGAAGAAAATTTAAAGCTGGAGAAGATTCATACCAAAAAAAATCCTTAAAACATGATGACCAAGGTGGTCACAAGGGAGAAACTAAAGTTATGTTTAGTTTTGATTGGTCTTCATAGATAATAGTGAAGGGTTGAGAAACCTACTCAGAGGAAATAATCTCCAAGTGGGAGATTTTTATGTTGTGGAGCCTATTTCCAAATTAAAGTGCATTATGGATGAATGTCTAGGTTATCTAGATGAATAACATGGTGTTTTGAGTGATCATCAACATGGTGTTGTGGGAAAATGCTAGCATGGTATTGTGGGTGATCTCTAGTATGGTGTTGTGGGTTAACATTGGCATGGATTTTTAGGTGAAGGCTAGCATGGAGTTGTGGGTGAGCATTGACATGTTTTGGTTGAGCATCAATATGATGCAATTGAGCATTGGTATGATGCAAGTGTTAGCGTATTGCATATAAGTATTGGCATGTTATAGACATATACCTATATTATGTGGGCAAACATCAGAACTATGATGTATTACCATGGTATATTATTGATTAGTCTATATATAGATGGATATACATCAGAATTAATATACTTTTTTAAATTTGAGTTATGAAAAGTGAGAAAAGTATGTGAATTCAGGTGAAAATCTAGGAAGGTTTGTAGAGCACTACTCTAAATAATATTTATGCATTGTAATTTTGAGAAGACTAATCTGAGAAAGGATTGTACTCTTGTGTCTTATAATAAATTTTGATCAAGTGTTTCTTGGTGGATGTATCCCATATTTGGTGAACCACTTTAAATTTAGTCTTCTTGTTGTACCTTTTTATTTTTGTTCTTTATGCATCTCTATTTATAGATCTTGTTATAGAAATTTTGTGGAATTGTTCTCCATTTTTTTTTGATTTATTCCTAACAACACGTCATATCTTACCTTCTTGATAAGACCTCACTAAGACCTTGAAAGAATTTGAAACTTAAAACCATGACAATACAAATCAATATTACTAAGACACAACTCTCAACAAGACCAATTACAATCTTGGAGATCCAAATGAAAAGTTTCAAACTAAAGCGGTTGACTCATTTTTTTTAGGGGTCAAAATATATCAATAAATTGGCAATTCACAAGGCTAGCATGCCTAATATACTAAAAAGACTAGTATCCTTATCCTTCCATTGGGAAATAGAGCCATTTTCACTCAGTATCAAACTTGATCAGACCTTGACCATGATGCAACAAAGTTATTTGACCTCCAAACCACACAAAACAAAGATAACATACATAAAGCAAAGCAAACAAACCACACATGTGCTAGTTAATCACTTAGATAACACAAAAAATAACATGAGCAAGCTTACTATATACAACTAACATGAAAACAACTTCTTCCTTCTGGATCAAAGGGGAAGCTTGTACTATTTATTGCTCCATGAAATGAAGGATGACATGAAACAAGTTGCCTCTTGAACCTTATTCTTGTTGACTTCATTTTCTCCTTGATTTTCAATCCTCTTGGAACGTTCTCAATTGAAGATATGATAAAAAACTAGTCACCTATGAAGATGAATTCCTCTTGTACTTCAATATATCTCTCATGATGCTACTTAGCTACAACTTCATCCAATGATGATTTATCTAAGCATTATTATTTGACCTTTGTGGCATCTTGAATGACATCAGACTTATTACCAACTATTTATATCTCATCAATCTCCTTGAGGAGCTTTACATACTTACTCCAAGATGCATCATTATCTTCAATGGGCATATCTTGCTCAATCTCTTTATGAGAATGATCTTTAAAAATCCACATACCTCTACAAAGGCCTTCAATATCTTAAAGGAATTCAATGTACTTCTACCAATGACATTTTTCCTCTTCTCTTTGATCAATATGAATAAGATCAATTAGAAGAGTACCTTCCTATTTCTCATTAAGAACCATAGGATTGTTGAGAATTCCAAGTCCTTTTATGCAGTCATGAGGTTGAAAGTAAGCTTCTTCAAGTTCATTTTTTTGGCCATTGTGCACTATGTTAGCCTCAACTTGCTTAATTATAGAGTCTTCAACATCAAGGCTAAATGCAACCTCATCAAGATTAGATTAAATTAGATCTTCTTTTTGAAACATGCCATCAAGACCTTATTCTAGAACATCATCCTTGAAAATTGAAATGTTTCTTTCTTCCCCAAGTGGGGTACCAATGAGGATCTCCTCATCAAACTCATTTGAATCATCTTCATTACACTTCTTTTCATGCTCAATTAAAGATGCAACTTCTTATTCATTTGCTTTGCATAGTATAGGTTTCTCTTCAAGAAGGGAGATAGTGGGAGGGTGATGAATAGGTTCATGTATTGGAGAGTGAGTATGAGGTATGGTGGATAGATCATGAATGGACTTGGGGATGGAAAGAATACTCTTGTAATTTTAGGTCTTGAAAATTGGAGATTCTTGAAGGGAAAGCATGTTGAATTGGGCTATAGACATTTCATTTTATTCAACAAGAACCTCACCTTTCTCATAGCCTTCTTGAGGCTCTTCAACAACTACAATTTTATCCTAAAACTTATCAATTAGAGTCTCATTACTATTTTGAATACATTCTTGAATATATCTCTAAGATGGGAAAGCTAGAATCTCTTGAAGAAGGGGGATAGGGCTGGAGTAGGCACAAAGTTTTCCTCTTTGACATCAATTTCTTGGTCTTGGCTATCTTCCTCTTGATTTCCCCAAGACTTCATTACTTGGTTCCAAGTTAGAATTTTGAAGCTAGTAAGCTCTTTTGAGGATTGGATTAGCTCTATTGGAGGCTTCTCTTGAGTATAGTGAATGGTTTCATTTGGATAAGGATAATAAAATAACTAATATGGATATAAGAGAACTCTTGAGGAGGGGAGGGAGGGACTTGCATAGGTTCATGTTCTGCCACAAGAGTTGGCATGGTATAATTAGGAATCATAGTCCAAGAAGGCCTCCAAGATGATGAGATATTTCTTTTTTGAGGAAGGATAGGTGTATTTTGAGGAAGATTTGGAATAAAAGTAGGTGGACTAAGGATAGGAGATGATGGTTAAGGTTGCTTGGATTATATATTTTTATTCTCCCACCTCTCTAATTTGTCTATCCACCATTGGATAAAAAATTTCATTTCATACAAATCATCATTGATAACATATTGGGTTTCCTTTCTAAATAACATCCACTTACCCATAAACATTTGAAATGACTTCCTCATTTTCTCTAAGAGATGAAAAGGGATCACATCAAGTTCTCTATCCCATTTCCTCATCACCTCTTCTAATTTTAACAATTTTGACTTAAATGCCAACAATGATATGATAGGGGAAACATAATTTTGAGATGCAATTAAAGTAGGAAAGGGGAAGTGTGATTGTTGTAAGTCTATGTAAGGATACTGAGGCACATAGTTAGGGTCATAACAAATATGATAAGGGGGTATAAAATAAAAATTATCTTTGTACCCAACCATCCCATCTTCATGAGTCAAAGGAAAACACAAGATATTATCAAATACTTTTCAAAATAAGTACTTGGGCTACTAAAACCAACTGATCATGCATGGAGTCATCATTGATGTTTTTTTAATGCCTCTAAAGGTTGCTAGATAAAAGAATAACACCAATAATTCTTATATAAATTTGGACCTTAGTCCCATCAGGTGTGCCAAAATTGTTATCAATCAAATTTTCATCCTAAAAGAGGTCTACTCTAGCCTCCTTTAATTTGATGTAACATGGAAACATATCTCAAGTTGTGGGTGACCTATGAGAGAGATGAGTATCTAGATTGAAGGCCTAAATCCCTTGTACCACATCTATAACTAACCACTAATCTAATTGATTTAAAATAAAAGGGATCAAAGGGATTAACACTAACCTAATGTAGGTGATGGACAAAGATTAAATCCATAATACTACCATGAACTTGCACTATGAAGACAATTTACAAAATTGATCTCAACACTTAAGGTTCTTGTAAAAAAAGTGTTTCAAAATGAAGGTACGATAACATTTATTTCTCAATGTAGATGAATAGAAGGTCTGATTATAGATACTAGTACTCTTCCTTACACTTAAAGACACAAAAAAACTAGCTACACTTCATGTGACTTGTTAGAGGGAAAATTATTTGCTCAAAGAATGAGAGAGTGAGATGAACACAAGGAGAGATAAGTATCACTTGTCATTCAACCATGAACTACTTCACACACTTAGATAACAAACTAATAACTTAAAACTAACTTAAAATATTTTATTCAAAGGTAAAATTAGTACTCAAACTAGCAGGGCTTCACCATACCAAATGTGGATCCCATTTACAAGCCATTCAAGGCCAAATATATAGAAAAAAAGATAAAAAGAGAGGGGAGGATGTGGAGAAAATTCATCATGACTATCATCAATCATTAGACCAGTTATACTACTAAGAAAAGGTGAAGAAATAACTATGTCATTTGTCTTCAAATTTTTTTGGCTTGTATTGATGATGAACTCATGAAAGGTGGCATAGAAGTGGCTCTTGATCTCTTATGACTCATGTTTTCTCTCTTGAAACTACCCTTTCTTGATTGAAGAGTTACAAGTTGTTATCTTAACACATGGCCTAGAACTATCACATTGACCAATTTTTAATCCTACGTTTCTCGAATTTTAAATTAACATCATTGTAGAGAGGGAGAGATAATCTTTCCAATGCAGCAATCATCATTGAAATTGGAGTTATAGATCAAAATATATGGCTAAAAACCCAACATGCATTCGTATGCAGTTGCATCAACACCTTCAAAACATGGAAAAATAAAAAATCATAGAGGAAGATATGATAAAAACCCATCATATCTTATATTTATAGAAATATCTTAAAAATATGCTCAAAAGGGTATTTTTAGTTTTTTGGTGAAGAGTTGGCTAAGTGATAAATATTATTGGGAGGGTCACTTCACACCATCATATATTTTCACTGAAAATTCCAGCAATGGGCAGATTTAGCAACTGGAAGGTACAAAAAATGACTAAGTAAAAATCAATGCACAAGCCAATTTTTTCCTCTACAAATTTTACACTTGGGGAAGGTATTTACTTTGATTATCTTCATATTTTCATTCTTTCCACAAATGGAAACCATCATGAAAATTTTGGAGAGAAATGAGCATGATTTGGCCCTCTAAAATTGCTCTTGAAAAGCACTGCACAGGCTGATTGGATAAAACACATGTCATAGCTTACATTCTTGAGAAGACCTCACTAAGACCTTAAAACAAGTTGACACTTGAAACCATGATAAGATAAATCAATATTACCAAGGCATGACTCTTGATAAGACCATTTACAATCTTGGATAGTCTTATGAAAAGTTTTAAACTATAGGAGTTGACTCATTTTAACCTAGGGGTCAAAATTGGTCAACATGAAAGAGAATTGCATGTCAGTATGAGGCTCTCTTATGAGTATTGGCTATGTAGGTAGCACTTGGAAACAACAAGGTTTCTAGAGCTAGCTCGACTCACATTACTAACCCATTTTTATTAGGTTATAAGAGCTACAATGCAAAAGGACTAGGGTTACTTATTATCTAGATATGGCACACAAGTGAACATAATATGAGACGCAAAACTATTACATAGGGGGAAGTATAGGTTTGGTCTAAATTTGAGGTCACTAGACACTAACATTGGGTGGAGATATAAGCATCGACACTATTGTCCCAAATTGATGCAACTGTTTGAATGTCAAAAATAGTCAAAACACAAAATGAACAAAACCCAGATCTCTAACATAGAGCTATGATGGCTCCTAATCACTATCATGATCTAGAGCAGAACATTAAATAAGATACATTCTATTTGTCCCTTAGTTTCTTTATGCTCACTGTATTTATTACACATGCTAGATTAGACAAAAAATATTTTTTGACTCTATTTTAGTGTATATCTGAATATTTTTATTCCTTTTAAAAAACTTTATTTTCTAGGGTATTATCTTATAAAACCCTTAAAACACATAAACAAATATAACGCATTATTTTTACAATAGACAAAAAATATTTGTCCAACATTTATTTTTAGGGTGTTTAGAGATTTTTGACCCCACTTATATTCTTTTCACATTCTGTGCTTCAAATTATTCTTTAGGACCCCACCATCACAAGGAATGAAATTATTCTTTGTCTAGTCATGGGTGATGGTTCTCATTCAAGAAAGAAAAAGAAGTTAAAGCACAAAACACTAGAGCAATTATAAGAGTTGAGATAAAAAGAAAAGGTTCAATTTCAAACATTTCACTCAATACAAGGTACAAACACTATCCTTAATGAAGCAAATGTCATATATAATTATGAAATTGACAATGATAAATTGAATAACAATGAGAAATTTTTACCTAACAGTCCAAATTATGTTTCAAGTCAATATTCAAAATACAATTTCTATTTTTTTCTTAAAAATTGTTGATGAATCTATGCATGATGATTTACCCCCTAATAATGAAGAAAATTTCATGGAAACACATAATGATAAAAGTAACAATGAAGAAAATGCCATGAAAACACTAAACAATGAAAAATTTAGTATTGAACATAATAATTTTGAAACATCCAATCAACAAATTTCACCATTAAAAACACCTCCAAGGATTGTGTGTAGAAAAGACAAGTACTTAATTGAAGTTGATGAAAATATTTTAAAACTAATGCATAACCAAATGTCTAATTTCCATTTAATAAGGCTAGCTAAAAAATTTGAGATAAATTCCTTGATAAATTAGATTTTGATAGTCAAAAATGTTAATTGTTTGTGTCTTTGATTAAATTGATTAATATGAAACCTACAATATATACCATAGGACTAAGAACATCTAACATGGATGATGAAAACAATAAAATTGCTGAAAATCTACGTGATGCATATCATATTATAGGCCCAAAATCATGCAACAAAGATTTTAATGTTGTTCAACATATAATTAAAACTTGTATAGTAAATGGCCAAATAAGAGAAAATGGTTGATTTCAAAAATTAGCTGAGCATTAGACATAAATAGACAAAACATTAATGAAAGTGATTAAAATATACCAAAGACTTAATGATGCCAATATCATTGAGATTTGGGCATTCTATAGTAGACTTCCATGAAAGAAAAAGGCTATAGCTAATGCTCTCAAAGATTCACTTGCACAATTTTGGAATTAAAATACAAGAGTTTCACCCAATACAAGATATGTAGTGAAAAGAAGAGTTGGTTCTCGTAACTGTGAACTGCATCTGAAACATTTATTGGATATGAACCAAATACAATTGTAATCTAAGTTTTTGGGAAAATATTCAAAAATTTATATTATTCAAAGATATTTTGAGATAGCCAAACTATTTCATGTAAAAATAAATCAGACACACACCACTTCTTGTTGTAGGCAACATGTTGAATTTTCAATGCACTATGATGTTTTTTGCCATATACATTTTACTTTGCATTCAAAAAACATTTTACAAGAATGTGGCATAGAATTTCTACCAAAATTATGTATAGAATCTATTCCAACTACTTTTTTTGAAATACCATATGGACAGTTCTTTTATAATAAATCGTGTTTGGATGTAAATTGTAGCATTTGTGGTGGATTGCCAAAACTATAGAATTATAACCTTGAGGAGAGTACAAGTGCAATTAGACACAAAATAGTTTGTTTGAGTACATAAAAATATGTGACTTATCAAATAAAAGATGGAAAATACTATAAAAGGTTTAAGATTGTTACAAAATAGATACATTTTTTATAATTTATAGTGAAATTCAAGGAGGAAATTGTTTGAGTATGTAAGGCACACACATACGTTTAGATGGTTGGATGAACATTTAAAGTTAATCAAGGACACATTACCACTTAGTTATATTATTTTAGTAGTCAATTATGTTGAGAATATATTATTTTAGTAGTCAATTATGTTGAGAATTACACATTCAAACTAAAAATAAAAGTTCAGTGACAATATTACAACTCAATACATGTTTTCATATTCATGCATATAAAATTCATGCATATAGTTGATAGTATAGAGAAATATAAAAAAATATTAAGGGAGTGCCATTTCTATTTCATTGATGATTTATCACATAGTAAAGAGTATGTGTAAGGTTGTTTTGAGATGTTCTATAGAAAATTAACTGAGAGGAACATTACTTTCAATCAACATTACATTTGGTTAGACAATTGCACATCATAATTCAAGAATGAAAAAATATTTTACTCATTGAGAAGGATGCATGTACCACTAGCATAGAACATATTTGAGTTTCACTAAGGCTAAACATAGAAATAGGGAGCATGGTGGTGTTGGAGAATGTGTGAAAAGAGTTTTTACAAGAGAGGTTTTGAAGTTTGAAGATGATGTTATTTTGACTAATACAACAACCATTGTTGAATGCTATAATGAGAAAATGGTACATGGTGCTCAATAAAATTCTATTATTCATAGATATTTATGGTTGATTGAGGAAGAACACTTGGAAAATTATGAGGATTGTATGATTGTAATAGAATCAAATGAGTTCCACTTATTTCATATCTCAAATGTAAGTTCTTGGACTATTCATACAATACACTTATCATGTTTTTTCATGTATGCATAGACTGTATTTGGAATGAGCGTGAGTCACAAGATTGGGTGAATGAATGGAGTTGCATACCTCTAATTCTAACCAGCCCATATTAGGTTCCACTAGCATTATAACTTATAAATATGACATGAATTTGACCATGTATTTGATCTCATGCAACCGAGTAGAAGATTAATCATTATGTATTATTTATTCTCATTATCTATCTTGATAATGTCATTAAAATTTTATATTTTGTGATACAAGGCATGTTTTTAAAGTTCTTGTTGATAAGGACAATGAAGAAAGAACATATTACTAGTTATGTTAGTGTGTAGAGGAAAATTAAAATTGACTTCCCCAATCATAGATGGGAAAAACATTTACTATCACACTGGGTCTATGGTAGTCATTGGAACTTGGCTTCAATGATATCCTATAAAAAAAATTAGATGTATGGTTGTTTTAAGATTTTGAAACACATAGGAAGATATTTTACTATTCAAATTTGGTTCTTAAAAAAATATTTAGTTGTTCAATTATCATGGGAGGGAATTAAATAGGAATTTATAGAAAGTTTGTGAGTCAGACCATGAAGCTATTCTTGTTATTATCAATATTAGAGCAAATCCTAGTGATTCATTGGATTAAATTCCAAGGTATGTTGAATTTTCAAATTTAGATGTATTTAGTTTTACCAAATTTTATATTTTTATAGGTAGTGCATTTAAATTTCATTTTTAATTACTTGCCAACATTTTTTTTTAGATTAGTAGTACCAAATAATCTTCCACTTCATACAGTTGGCACTGTTAGCAAGGAAATTCATAGTCTTGAAGTTAATCGAAGCTTAATATACTTTAATTAGTTATTATAAAAAGGGAATTATTGACATCGCAATGGGGTTTGGGTCTCTCAATAGAGCATGATGGGAGATAAAGAACTTAGTCCTAGACATCACTTGCCACCCTGAATGTGTTGGCAATACCAATTTTGATCCATGAATATTGAAGGTGGAGTTTTATAATTGCAGCTTCAACTTTGACAACATTTATTATAAGTGTTTCCACACTCCTGAACACTAGTGAAAACATACATTCAGATGGATTTAGAGGTTTTGGTCATGGGATAACATGTCATTTACTTGTACATACATGTTCAAAGAAATGCACTTTCACTTGTAGGTCCTAAAGGTAAAATGCTAGTTTGAGGACAAGAACTAGTCTCTTCATTATAAAAATGTTGCATTTTATGATCTATCACTACAATTTATGCCACATATTCATCTCCAAGGTTCCATAAATGTGATCTAGGTTAAATTATAGGGATTATACATACACATGATGTCTCTTTTGGTTCATCCAAATGACTTACGGTTTTCATTTTACATATGCTTGCATATAGGCTAAAAATCTACATGTTTATTGTATTGGAAAGGGTGTTCTTGAGGCTAGAATGGGTGGTGGGTCTCTCAACCAAGTGTGATAAAAATCAAATAAACTTGTCTTGGACATTATATACCACCCTAGACATGTTTTCAATGCCACTTTTAATCCATGAAACACCAAAGACAGAGTTCTCCAATTGCAACTTTAACTTTGACAACATCTATTGTCAGTGTTTCCACACTCTTAAACAATAGTGAAAACATGGCTATGAATGGATTTGGACATATTTATCATGTAATCACATTTCATTTTTATCTCTATATTTTCTTGAAGTAATGTATTTTCACCTCAAAGTCCCATAGGTGAAAATGTCAGTTGGAGGGAAAGAACTTATCTCTTCACTACAAAAAAGTTACATTTCTGGACATGTCACTGTCACAAGTATGCCATGGATTCATCTCCAAATTTTCATTTAAATTATTTTGGTGAAATTATATGGATTCAACATGCATGTGAAGGTTCTTTTGTTTTATCCAAGTGACTTATGGTTTCTATTTTAGGCATGCCTAAACTTAGGCTTAAAACTATATTTTTCTTATTTTAGGAAGGGCATTATTGAGGTCAAATTGTGTGGTGGATCAAGCATGATTAAATTACAATAACATGGTACTAGAAATATCATCCACCCAAAACATGTTTTAAATGTAGGGTTCAATCCACGAAGCACTAAAGGTGAAGTTCCCCAACGTGAGCTTCAACTTTGACAACATTTATTGTCAGTTTTTTCACGCTCCTAAATAGTAGTGAAAACATGCTTCTTGGTAGATTTAGATGTAATGTTCATGGTATCACATATAATTTTATTATACATATGTGATTGAAGTGATATATTTTCACTTTGAGGTCCTAGAGGTAGAAATGCTAGTTGGAGGACAAGAAATTGTCTCTTCACTACAAAAAAGTTACATTTTAAGACCTATCCCCATAACTATGCCACTTAATGTAAATTTTTCATAAACATGATCCATGGTGAAATTATATGGATTAGACATGCACATTATGGTTCTTATGGTTCATCCAAATGACACATGGTTTCCATTTTACATAGGCCTTAAGTTAGGCTAAAAACTATATTTTTATTGTATTGGGAAGGGCATTCTTGAGGCCAGAATGGGTGGTGGGTCTATCGATTGGGTATGATAAAAGGACAAAAACCTATTTATAGACATTATCCACCACCTTAGACATGTTATAAATTTCATTTTTGAGCCACGAATCATCAGATGTGGAATTCTCCAACTGTAGCTTCAACTTTGACAACATTTGTTATCAATGTTTCCACAGTCCTAAATAGAAATAAAAACATGATTTCAAATGGATTTGGATGTCATGATCATGGAATAACATGTCACTTTCATATATATTTTTTATTTAAGTTATGTATTTTCACATAGAGGTCTCAGTGGTGGAAATGCTAGTTAGAAGATAAAAACTTGTCTCTTCACTATAAAAAAGTTATATTTTAAGCATGTCATTATAACTTGTGCCATAGATTCAATTTCAATATCCATATCATTGATTTGGGATGAAATTATAGGGATTAAATAATCATGTGAGGGTTCTTCCAGTTTATCCAAATGACGTATGATTGCCATTTTACACATGCTTGAAGTTAGGTTTTAAAATGTTTTTTTTCCTATTTTGGGAAGTGCATTTTTGAGGCTAGAATAGGTGGTGGTTCTCTTGACTAGGAATAATAAGAGTTAAAGAACATGGTCCTATATTTTATCCACCACCTTATACATGTTTTAAATTCTATTTTTGATCCATGAAGCACTAGAAATAGAGTTATCTAACTATAGCTTCAACTTTGATAACATTTATTGTCAATATTTTTATGGTCCTGAATAATATTGAAAACATGATTTTGGGTGGATTTGGACATAGTTTTATTATAATAACATGTCATATACCTCTATATATGTATTTTAAGTGATTTATTGTCACATAGAGTTCCCAGAGGTATAAATTCCAGTTGGAAGACAAGAACTTGTCTCTTCACTGCAAAAAAATTGCATTTATAGACATGTCACTGCAACTTGTGCCACACATTCATCTCCAAGGTTATATCAATATGATATGAGGTAAAATTATATATATTTTAAATTCATGTGAGGGTTCTTCTAGTTCATCCAAATGAATTATGATTTTAATTTTATACACGCTTGAAGTTATGATAAAAAACTACATTTTTCTTATTTTGAGAAGGGGTTCTAAAGGCTAGAATGGGTGGTGGGCCTCTCAAATGAGAATTATTAGAGGATGATAACTTGTAATTGGATGTTATTAACCACAATATACATGTTTTAAATACCAAGTTTTATTCATCTCACACTAAAAGTAGAGTTCTACAACTACAACTTCAACTTTGACAACATCTGTTGTCAGTGTTTTCACGTTCCTAAATAGTATTGAAAACATGCTTCTAGGTGGATTTAGATGTTTTTGTAATTGAATAACATGTAATTTTACTATTTATATGTTATTTAAGTATATATTTGAATTTGGATGTCCTATAGTAATAATTTCTAGTTAGAGGATAAGAACTTGTCTCTTCACTACAAAAAATATTATATTTATGGACCCATCACTGAAACTTGTGCCATAGATTCATCTCCAGGGTTCCATAAACGTTATCCAAGTTTAAATTAAATGAATTTGGAACAAATTTTATTGTTTTTATAGTTAACCCAATTGACTTCTGTGTTCCATTAGAAGTGTGCCTAACGTTATTCTAAAAATTACATTTTTCTTATTTTGGGAAGGGCATTCTTCAGGTTGGAATGGGTGGTGGGTCCATCGACCAGGCATGATAAAAGGATAATAAATTTATACTTGATGTTATATTATACCATTTATGTGTTTTCAATACTATTTTTGATCCATCTCTCACCATAGGTGGAGTTATCTAACTGCAGCTTCAACTTTGACAACATATGTTGTCAATGTTTTTGTGTTCTTGAACAGTGGAGTGGATATATCATGAGAAGAGAATAAAAAGCCAAGTTGAGTGAAATGAATAGGGATAAAACATATTTTATGAATTTAGCAAAAATGTCTATAACCACCAGAATATTCCAAAGCCTCATGAAATATGAGAGTTACAAGTCGCACTACTTCAAAGGGCCAAAGAAGAGTCTCTAAACAAGAATGCAAAACATCTCCAAAAAGAAAACATCCCAAAAGAGGAGGTAAAACATAACCACTTCATTAAACATTAATAAGTAAAATGTATAAGGGCATCCAAATAAGGAATGAAAGAGATGAGTATTCCATTGTTTGTTTTAATTGTACTTATAATATAAATACAATATGTCTATAAATTCAAAGAATAAAAAATGTGAATATAAAGTCCCAAATGATATTAAACCAGTGTAACAATGGTATCCACATTATAATAATGATCAATGGTGTATCGTGATCATGGGAGGCATTAACTCAATCTCAAACATTATACTTTTTTACCCCATATAATTTTAACTACAATACATATTGAAAGATTGTAAGTTAGTATTAATAAATTACACATAGGAAATATTAAATATGATCATATCTAAATATGGCTATACTACAGACACATAATTATGGCCACAACTAGCTTTTCGACCAAACTTCAAACTGATTCCCATTAAACATTGCACATTAAGCCTAAGAATCATTGAAAGTCCCAATTTTGGGCATGCATCATTCATCAAAGCTTAGAATCATGTTGAGGCATCCCTATTTGGGATAATAGCCTACATGTAATAATAATCTCTCATAAATTCATCCTAAACACCTTGTGACGTAAGGACTATTAGTTTGGTCTATGGACCCATTAAGTAGGGCACTTGATCAATTCTTAAAAGAGCTAAAATGTTAATCAAATTGAATCATCTAATTAAAAAAGATTAAATTCTTAGATGAAATATCTATTTATAATTAATGAATATCTAAAAATATAAATTTCAAAAATCAAAATATCAAGCCTTTTCATCATTGCCTTTATGAGTTGTCAAGCTCTTCCAAAATATCCTAAAATATCTAATTTGAAAGCCATGCCTCGTAATTGAAAATCATAATTGCATGACAAATTTTAACTTAACTGGAGTTAGTCTCAACTTACCTAGGGTTAGTTTGAACCAATTCCATGTTTAAACTCAACCTTAACTCACCTTGGGTGAGAGTTAATTATTGAGGCTATAAATACAAGGCCATGCATATTGGTTTCTAAGCTCTTTTGGTGTAAAGTTATTATGCCTAAATGTCTTTAAAGCTCTTTTGGTGTAAAATTATTATGGATAAATGTCTTAAAATCTCTCTTGATGTAAATTTATTATGCCTAAATGTCCTCAATGCTTTCGATATTGTAGTGTTATAATGCTAATTTGAAGAGAGAAGCTTCATACAAGTAGTGTTACCATGCCAAATTATTAAGCCAAACAACCAAGCCAAGGTGCTAAGGAGAGAAGGAGTAAAGCAAAGATTCATTGTCAAAGACTTCGTAATATACAAACTGAGCAAGCCACTTAAACAAGTCATTTGGAACTCTAAGGAAGTTAAAATAAGGTGTTCTTATATGTTTTATTTATGTTTTCATATGCATGCTTGTTACCTATGCTCTCCCTAGTGTCTAAGATAGAGGTGTTAGGATTTTAGTGTGTTATTTTGATTTTTTTTATTGGACTAACACAAGACTAACCTCCCCTCTACATATTCCTTGTTCACATCATGCCATGTCTAGTGGGACCAAATATATTAAATGGCCAAGGAGGTTGATATGTTAGTTTTAGTTTTTCTAATAGATGCATATAAATCTTCAAGTTTCAAGTTTTAGCTTTGTTTTTTATGTCTTTTCTTTTTTAGCAAGTCACAGGTTGTAAGTATTGACATCGACTTTATATATCGATGTCTATTATAGGAATCAACCATGATCTTTGTATTAAATAAATAGAGCGCAATAGGGACCAAGGATAATAATGGTTTTCCTTGATTTTTCTTACCTACATTTTGTGTTTGATGATTTGCATGTTGTTTGTATATCCCATTTCTTGTAGAATCTATGAGATGTTTAGGTTTTAAACTCATTTAATAATCATTTTTTCATCAAAACATACATTGTGTTTATGTGTTTTATAGGAAACATCAATGATCTACCTGATCGATGTTGATTTCTATAATAGACATCGATCTTTGTGGATCGGTGACGATCAGTTTCTAAGACAAAAAAAATTAAAAAACTTAGGAGCTAAAATTAAAATGTTGTTTTCTCACTTGATTTTGGGATTCTAAGCAACCAAACCCTTTAACAATTTGTAGGTCCTGAGGTGTAAATATAAAATTTTAAGCATGGTTAAATCTTACACACATTGTATTTGGTGCTTAATATGTACTTAGTTGTTTTCATCTCTTAGATTTTATTAAGTTTTTGTAATTATCAAACAAACTCCAAGGGGATCCAACTTCATAATTTTTTTTTATTTTGGTGTTATAAAAATGAACTCTCACCTTAGTTGCATACTCATAAGAGTTTTAATTTTTATGTTTGTTTGTTGAAGTGTTTGTTTAAGCAAATTGAGTGTCACGTGTATGCTATCCCCCCCGTCCCCTTTATAGAACTTGGGTGATCAAACATGCTCACTATTTACATTTGTCGCTTTGGTCTAAAAGCATGGGAGGAAATTTGCTAAGGCCCTCTAAAAAATATGTATGATTTGGGTGACCCCAAAATGACCCTAAAGTCCTTCCACTTATTTTTATTTCATGCATTTTATCTTTTGGGTTGGAGTTCATTACCTCCCCACAAGTTATCTAGGGAAGCGTTGACCCAAGAATTCATCTCCCAACATCATTTCAATCCAACTCCATGATGGGGAATATAGATTGAGGGTGACCTATTGAGATTCTTGTTTTTAGCGGTTAAAACAAGCTCCATTAGTGATACTCAGCCTTAGAATGTAGGGTCAACTTAGACATCATACTACATTGATCAATTAACGAATGTAGTGGTTGTGAAAAATATAAGACCTTTTCAAAACAATCTAGTTGATGTGGATATCAATAACATGATTATTTCCTAGTGTTTGCCACACATATGGGACTATCTATAAATGAATGAGAACTAATAGTTTAGATAACCCCACTTGCTACAAACATATTGTTTATGTAGGGCGAGTAGCCTAAAGTTCCATGTCTTAGTATGAACTCTTGAGAGAAGAGGGGGATTAAAAACTCTACTTTTCATGCACTTTTAATTTTTATATTAACAACTTAAAGTCCTCTCAAGAGCAAGTATATAGATGGAATTTAATAGTACAATACAACCTTGTCAATTTTAGGATTTAGAATGTTACACTTAGGTTTTTTTGTCATTTTTTCTTTTTTACTTCTTTGGTCTTGAGTCATAACTATTTTTTTTGTCATACCATGTCCAAAATGAGTCTTGTTTACACATCACTACTTTGTTTGAAGAGGCATTATGTCATCCATTTGATACCACATTTGTCTTAGTCTTTTATCAAACTTTTATGTATGTGTCAGTTATTTGAAAAGCGTGTTGTTACACTACCCATTTCACTCCAAATTTTTTGCCTTGAAGTCTTGAAAAATGTTAGGTTATGGAGCTAAAAGCTTCACTAATGCAAATAGAGGAGGAGGTTGTAGAGAGGTTGCTGAAGTGTCACAGACACCGGCATCGGTCAGGTCAATTGACGTCGACAGTATTAGACAGGAAGAGCAACCGACGTCAGTTAGGGATCGGCTGGCGTCGGTCACCTCCAGGCAGACAGGGACCGATGTCGGTCGCCTGTACGGTTCAGAACTGCAAGTTTTACGGGTAGTTAGTTAACGAACCAAGTGTTTGCATGTCAAGAGCCAAATTTAGACTAGGAGCTACAGATCTAATTATTGTAATTAGATGTCTAATTATTGTTTGCATGAGATCTATTTAAGAGATTCATAGGCTGTATTGTAAAGTGTTCTAGTTTGAGTTGAGCAAAGTTAGCTCCTTCTGTGTGTGAGGTGAGCAAGGGTGTTCCTCCTAGTTCCACAGTAGTACCAATTGTGGGTGTTGGTTTTGGAGAATCAATAGGATTCTTCAGGGGTGTAGGATCTTGGTCAGTAGGTGTGCATGGCTTCTTTAGGAGATCTACATGGTAAGTAAGATCATTGATCTGTAGGTGTATGTGTGTGCATGATCCAAGTTTGCAGGTGTGCAGAACCATATTGATTTGCAGGTGTGCAAGATCAGAGAGGACAGTAACACAACAGGGAGTAAGATCAAGCAGGATCTACTTGGAGTACAATGTGTACTCAAAAAGAGAGCAAATAGGAAGGCAAGGTAGTTCCTTCCATAAGTAAGATCATTTGGGTTGCAGGTTGTAGCAGTTCATGGGAGATCTACTTGGAGTACGTTGAGTACTTGTGGAGTGCGTGGAGCACTTGTGGAGTGTGTGGAGCACTAGTGTACTGGCAATAGTGGATACTGACTGGTTGGAGGTGAACACCAACTCTGTGTTTGAGTTGTGTGTTGGGACCATAAGAGAGAGAGCTTTGAGGGAAGATTTACTGTTTATGTCCTAGAGGTGTGGGAGCGCTAGAGGTGTGTAAGGAAGAAGAACTGTGGAAATCTTCTTTATTGTATTTCCTTTTGGAAGAGTTTTAATACAAGTTGTGTATTGTCTCTCATATTCTGTGTTATTGTTGAATTCTAGTTACTTGTGATTCTGGTTAATTTTCGCATGTAAGTTGCTTGTATATGGTAATCAATTATGTGCTTCTGTATTTCCCAACAAAGTGGTATCGGAGCTTTTGGTTGGGTATCTAACAAGTGGTATCAGAGCTAAGGTTGTAGGGAGCAGGTTTTGTGTTTGATTACAAGTCACTCTCAGGGGTTTTTGATTGAGTGGGAGTAGAGCAATGGCAAAAGAAAGTAAGCTAAGAATGGAGGAATTGAAAAGCATGAATGGTCAACTACGGTCCTATGGAAAGAAAGAGCAGGGAAAAGAAAATTATTGGTTTGTGGAAGATCAGGATGAAGGAACTGAAGAAGCAGATGTTGCAGGTGTTGTTGTACATGATGCTTTGGGATGTTTCTTGGATAAAGTTGAATCTTGTTTAATAGATTCTGTTGCCTCTTTCCATGTAGCCCCAAAGAGAGGAGCTGGTGAGCCTTGTCAAAGAATTGGCAAAGGGGAAGTGAAGCTGAAATTACAGGTGACCAATACATGGGTGTTGAAGGAGGTCATGCAGGTCCCAAGCTTGGAGATGTGGCTAATTTCTTCAAGAAAGTTGGGTGATGAGAGATGCACAAGAACTCTCATAGCGGATGCACTTGAATTAGCTGGTGGTAAGAAAGCAGGTACTCTTTATCTACTTGCTTATATTACTGATTCTTCTTCTGTTGTAAGGACATGGATTTGTAGGCTTGGTCACATGAGCAAGAAGGAGATGCATGTTCTTAAGCGGAAGATAGATATGTTTGATAGACTTAAGAACTGAAAAGCCTTGGTGTTTTTGGAGGAGATGACGGACAGAGACCAGTGGATGGGGCTAGATACTTCTGAGCAGGGTAGTTTGGACATGGGTTTTGATTCAAAGGAACTCACAGGTAAAAAGTCTTCACTCAAAGGTGAACATAGGTACCGACGTTGGTCAGGAGGAACCGGCATCGAATAGACAGGTGCCGATGTCGGTCATGTGCAGACCGAAGCCAGTGATGTCAGGCAGGGTAAGACCGATGTCGGTCAGGAGGAACAACGTCAGCAATAGGTAAGACTGACATCAGTTAGGAGGACTAACGTCAGCAATAGGGACACTGACGTCAACAGAGTTGGTAGTTAGGATAGGCGCATGGAAACTGATGTCAGTCAGATGTAGATTGTGTAGTGATCGAGATCGGTCACTGTAATAGATTTTGGGTAGATAGCAAGCTGTCAAGGAGTCTCAAACGCCCATATGGAGGACTAAAGGTGGTAAGTAAGCCTCAAATTCATTGTTCCTCTTCTTTATACTAGTTGCTGACTGCAGAGCAGGAAGGATCTAGGAAATAGTGGGAGCATGGCATGAACAGGATGTAGGACCAAATGGGAGATTTGGTAGGGTTGCCAGCCGGTATGAAAGCACAGAGACAAATAGATACCTTAGTTAAAGAATAGAGAGAACGAACACGTGAGATGAAAGACCAGGTCATATGGTCTTGAGGTAGCTGCAGGATAGTGGTACAGGGTTTGACAGGTGGATGACAAAGCATGGCTTTAGTCAATGTCAGGGTAACTACTGTGGTTTGTCTTACCAGGTGGATGATGGTCATGACATTATCCTATTATTGTATGTGGATGGTATGCTAGTTATCAGGTTTATACATACAGGGTTTTGCTGAGCTAAGGGTAAGGTTAGTTCAGTGGCATGTCATGAAGAATTTGGAGCAGCAAAATTCTTTGGCATGAGAGACATGGAAGATCACAGGGTGATTTTATCTCCATTGGGAGCTGATGTGAATCATGTGTTGGCAAGGTTTAGGATGCAAAACCAAAGCACACTAAGGGCTGGATAGTTAAGTGTCTGAAATCACATGAGGTCTGGTATAGACTTGAGTTTTCCCAAGCAGTGGGAGATGTCAGAGAGTTAGGAGCCAATTTGGGGAAGTGGGTTCTCAGGTATTTGAGAGGGACCAACAATAGGGATTCATGCTATGTAGGGTCAGGACTTCACTACATGGGTTTGTAGGTTCGGATGTGGCAGGTTACTCGGATGACAGGAGGTGCACCACAGGTTGTGTGGTGGGTGGTCTTCAGGGTTGAGCTTGAAGAGGGATACAAGCCAGGAAATAGATTAGATGGGGTATAGGTACAGGTACAGTGCAGTTATTTATCTCCAAGTGGGAGATTGTTAGGTTGTGGAGCTAAAAGCTTCACTGATGCAAATATAGGAGGAGGTTGCAGAGAGGTTGTTGAAGTGTCACAGACACCAGCATCGGTCAGGCCAACCAACATCGGTAGTATTAGACAGGAAGAGCAAGCAATGTCAGTCAGGGATTGGCTGGCGTCGGTCACCTCTAGGCAGACAGGGACCGACGTTGGTTGCCTGTGCGGTTTAAAACTGCAAGTTTTATAGGCAGTTAGTTAATGAACCAAGTGTTTGCATGTCAAGATCCAAATTTAGACTAGGAGCTGCTGATCTAATTATTGTAATTAGATGTCTAATTATTGTTTGCATGAAATATATTTAAGAGACTTATAGGCTGTATTGTAAAGTGTTCTAGTTTGAGTTGAGCAAAGTTATCTCCTTCTGTGTGTGAGGTGAGCAAGGGTGTTCCTCCTAGTTCCACAGCAGTACCAAGTGTGGGTGCTGATTTTGGAGAATCAGTAGGATTCTTTAGGGGTGTAGGATCTTGGTCAGCAGGTGTGCATGGCTTCTTTAGGATATCTGCATGGTAAGTAAGATCATTGATCTATAGGTGTATGTGTGTGCATGATCCAGGTTTGCAGGTGTATAGAACTATACTAATTTGCAGGTGTGCAAGATCAGAGAGGACAATAACACAACAGGGAGCAAGATCAGGGAGGATCTACTTGGAGTACAATGTGTACTCAGAAAGAGAGCAAAGAGGAAGGCAAGGTAGTTCCTTCCATAAGTAAGATCATTTGGGTTGCAGGTTGTAGCAGTTCATGGGAGATCTACTTGGAGTACGTTGAGTAATTGTGGAGTGTGTGGAGCACTTGTGGAGTGCGTGGAACACTGGTGTACTGGCAGTAGTGGATACTGACTGGTTGGAGGTGAACACCAACTCTGTGTTTGAGTTGTGTGTTGGGACCGTAAGAGAGAGAGCTTTGAGGGAAGATTTACTATTTATGCCCTAGAGGTGTGGAAGCCCTAGAGGTGTGTAAGGAAGAAGAACTGTGGCAATATTCTTTGTTGTATTTCCTTCTGGAAGAGTTTTAATACAAGTTGTGTATTGTCTCTCATATTCTGTGTTATTTTTGAATTCTAATTACTTGTGATTTTGGTTAATTTCTGCATGTAAGTTGCTTGTATATGGTAATCAATTGTGTGCTTCCGTATTTCCCAACAAATTGGTATCAGAGCTTTTGGTTGGGTATCTAACAAAAAAAACATTTTTCATATATTTAGAGCATGATCATGTCATTACATTGATTGAATCATTTCAAAGACTTGATGCTTTATGTCTAAAATTTCAAAATCAAAACCATGTGTGCCTTTTGGATCTATGCCTAGTACTATCCTACCATCTGGTCTTGTCTAGATTGTTGTCTATTTTAAAAAACATAGTCTTCTAAATAAAGTTTGAAATTAACCTTGACAAGTTCAAATCCAAACATTAATTAGCTTATATCTAGGTCTAGTGTAATTTTAGCCTAGGTGTTCATCTTTACTTTAGTTTATGTAACTTAGGTTAATTTTTTGCTCAATTTAAATACTATTCTTTGTGCATATATTTGTGGAAGTGGTCTATCTTTTATATGCATAAAGTTCCATGTCTTTTACCAAATGATCAAGTGTGTGTTTAAATCTGAATGCCTAGATTATGTCAAATTGTTTCAAATTTGTTAGATTATATCTCTTACCTTTTAGATCTCATTTTGTTTAAAGTCTAGATTTTTTGCTTTATTCCCAAAATACCTATCAATACCTATTTTGAGTCTAAATTTTGTGCCTTATTTTTCAAAAGACCTAGCAACATTTTTTTCTTTAGACCTAGATTAGACTTCTTTGAAACACTTTCTACCTAGGTTTGGAATTTCAGTTTTATTTATCCACTTGACCATTTGTTTAAGACATTTGATGTTAGACATTTGACTATTTTGGACCAATTTTTAGCACTAACCTTTTTGGAGATATAGATCCACTTCTTAGACCAAGTTTGAACCATTTGTCTTTTGGACCTTATTTTTTAGACTTTGTATATCTCTAGGCCTTATTTATAGAATGTTAATTATTGATTTGGATATGTCTCATTACACCCATATTGAAACCATGTACAAGCAAAGTTATGATAATGTGGTCGCATAAGATGACTTTGTTCAAGACCCCTATGGTGACAATGTGGTTTGTGAGATGGATCCCTATCCTCCTTACAATACTCAATATGGATAATAAATCCAAGATCCTCAAGCACAATATTTGGTGATACCTTATTTAGGATGATAAGTGTACCAAGTTATCCCTTTCAATGCTAATGGTACCCAATCCCCTACCTATACCATTAACCCTCCTTTGGTCTGCGTGAGAAACCAAGCTCCACAACATCCAAGGATCACTATTTTAGGCCCTCACCCTTTGGCTTGTGTGAGAAACCACGCTTCATAATGCCCTACCATTACCATTACAATCCCTCATCCTTTGGCTTATGTGAGCAACCAAGCTTCACAATACCCTACCATTACCATTTTAGGCCCTCATACTATGGCTTATGTGAGTAACCAAGCTTCATAACACGCTATCATAACTATTATAAGACCTCATCCTTTGGCTTGTGTGAGTAATAAAAGTCTAAAATTACCTACCATTACCATTATAAGACCTTGTCCTTTAGCTCATGATAATAACCAAGCTTTATAGTGCCCTTCCATTACCATTTTAGGCCCTTCTAGGTATGGTAGCTTGTTATCCCAACAAGGTTGTACAAATGTGATTAGATGGGTCATAGTTATTATCCTAGACTAGAAACTAATATTTGTTAATCCCATCTTATATGAGCCTATTTATAAAGAGATAATTATCCAACTACCAACCATTCTTCATCCATTTCCAACCATCCCTCACTTTATAAAACCCATGCTAGTCTTTGAACCATAATAGAGCCAATCAGTACCTTTCCAAAAGCCATCATTTGAAGACCAAGATGTGTTCAAAACTTAAACTAAGGCCAAGAGAATCAACCAATCTATGACGTTTTTTTGAAACACTTATTTGTGATGAGTCAACCTATGATGAATCACCTTTTAATACTACCCTATTGTCGAGGAGTCTCACTCTGACATGCCAATTTTTTCTAAGTCACTCCTTAATGATTATAACCACTTTTAGGAAAATAATTATCTTGATCATTGTTATATTTTTAAAGAGCTTCCCTTTGATAATCTAGTCTCTATGGAGTTGTCTCTTGACCTTATTTCCCCTCATTGAGAAGTCTCACTTTGACAAACTAGTCTCTGTGGAGCCCATTATGCCATCACAATTCGTTACTTATATAATACAAAATATTTAACAAGACATCATTGTAATAACATCCACACTAGATGAAGAATCAACATTGATTTTAGGTTTTATTCTTGAATTGATATCAGATTTAACATCAAAAATAGAATCAACGTCGATCTTTACATAGAATTTAGAGTCCCTTGAGTTGGAATCAACTTCATAATCAAAATACATTTGTGGTTGTTGAAATATGGGTTACACATGCCTTATAGATCAATTTGAATATATTTGTCATCCTTCAATAATTTTTTAAGATGATTACTTCAGCTTTGACACAAGTTCTCCTAGTATCTTCTATGAGGATTGTGCTACCTCTTTCCATTCCATTACCATTTCCCATATCATTAACACCAACCAACGTAGCCATTATATTGACCTTCCACCTCCAAAAAGTTTCAATTGGGACCAACAAAATCACACCTTGTTGAACTGCATCCATGGTGAAATATTAGTTTTTAAAATATTAGGGGGACCACTAACACATTCATGTAAAAGAAGAGCAATCTTCTAGTGAAACCTTTTTAAGACGTTAGGGGGAAATCAAATTCTAAACACAACATCTTCTAGTCAAACCTTTTTTGAGGCGCTAGAAGACAATCAAAGTTAAAGTTCAATGTTCCTTAGTGAAACCTTTTTGGAGGTTCCATGGGACAATCAAGAAAACTTTATTGGTGAAAACCTATTTAAAGTGCCAATAGTTGAGCACAACAGTTCTTCACTACTTGATAAAGACATTATTAAAGATAAAATCAATACAGCTTCCAATCTATAACATAATCACATGGCAATTACTCTTAGGCCCAAACAATAGAAATATATATACTCTTAGTAAGATCATATTCAAAATTCTTCGGCCCCACCATAACTAAAGTTATGTCGAATTTAAAATCAGCAACATTATGTGTGCCTGAAAATCCCAATCTTCATTTATTTCCCAACCATTATACATTCCATTATCATCCACCTTTACATTGCCAAATTAGACCTTTTAGCCAATATTTATCTATATTTACCATCCCTGGTTGCACTTTCCTTTACATAAGCTACAAAGACATCTTATCTCGATGTTTGAAGGAAATAGATTCAATTACCAACAAAGATCATAACAACATTATTAGATTCCATATCAGTAACAAGTTCTTATTAGAGCAACTATTTAGAAGAGATGTGGGCTAGCAATTTCCATGATCAATTATTCTAGTTGTATCAATGCTAATTAGGACATACATCTCCACATTAGTAGGAACAACAGAAACATTTACCTTACCATAATTATTGACCTTGCCTTTTTTATTTGCCATTTTCCTTGTCATTATTTCATACTCTACCACTTACCTTACCTTGTCACTTGGGGGAAATCTTATTACCATTATATCTCATTTTCATAACATCATCATCCTTGAACAATGTCATGCCCTATACCATTCTACCATAACTTCATGATTGTTCAAACTCATTTGTACCCACCCTACCTACCCCTTTTGATCTTGATTCCATTATTTCTTTAGACACCTTTTGTGAGGGGATTTTGATCCAGTTTCAATAGTTTCCAATTTACATATTCAAATGATAGTAGATGAAAGTAGTATGACAATGGATCTAGTAATTGCATCTTTTTTTACACTTGACTGGTGCCACTGATTATAACTATCTTTGGATAAATCAGTGTTCCACCTGGTGTTACTAATTATAATTACCTATGGATAAATTAGTGCCACTAATCTATGCCATTATTTCTTAATTATAGATGCCTATGGGAAAATTAGGAACAACACCTTTACCATGCATTGCTACATCACCTCACCCTTAATATTATCATTTACCTTGCCATTTTTCTAACTCACAAACTTGTTGCTACTTAGTCAAATCTTACCACCTTTTATGTTGGAAGGACTACAGTGACTTGGGTTCCTTCTAGGACTATGTAGGTAGCACTCGATTCATGTTGAGGTCAGTCTAGTCACCACCTAAGCCAACACTCTTACCATTTTGTGATCAACCTAAGATAACACTCTAGCCATTTTACGAGTGGTATCTTGTCAATCTCTAACAAGTTAAGATACCCCAAAAATTCCAAAAACATTTGAAACATTTCAAAAATCCTAAAAATTAAAAAATTATCTTATCACTTCCTTGAGAGATATATAACCTCAAAAAAGACAAAAATATTTGTCTTATTTAAACCTAGTCAGTCATCCTAAATCCACCTGACTAGGGTACATCCATTGTTAGTTTCAATCCATTCCACTACCATTTGGGGTGTGACCTTCCCTTTACATATAGCCTTGCTTGGGGGAACCACCTATTTATAATTTAATTGAGCCTTCACATGTAGATATTGACTTGGTTGATGACATGATGCTTTCTATTGATTTTATTTTCAATATTTATGTGTGTTTATTTACTTAGTTGTTTGTTTGTTTATTTGCTTTCATTGTTGTGTCTTGACTAAGTCTATCTGCATTCATTGAATGACTCCTTGCACATTATTCTTGAGTCTATCCATATTCATACATCAATATTTTCATCACGGTCTTTATCATTGGTATGTTGTTTTCAATTGTTTATTAGAATGAGAGTCAATCCTTATGCATATTTTGGATAAGTCATCATGGTGTTTTATATCATGATGTATATTATCATGTGAAATAGCACACATCATCTTGAAAAATCTTACAAGCAATGGTTCCATAGAAACTTCTCTTGGTTCACCTTAGCAAACCCTCCCACCCTCCTTGATCAAATCAACCCATTGCCTATTTCAGTTATATTTAGGCTAATAAGGATGAGCATCTTTGTATTAATAAGAACAACCAAATCATTCACATTGATTGATTCTTATTCTTTTATTCCTCATTCCATTTTCTCCCACATTTGGGTGAACTACATTGGCCTGAGGTCTATTTAGATTATGTAGACAATGTTTGGATACATGACGTATCTCAGGTCAGCTCTACCACCTTTATTCTTCCAATCATCTCTTTAATCACTTTATGCATCCTTATGTGCTTGTTTGTTTATGGATTCTTTAGTCATTAGACCATCACATCTACATTTTTGCCTGATCATCTTTCATTTGTATGATAGGTTATATCCTAGAGTTATGATTACTAATCTACCCTACTGTGGCACAACCAATTTATCATGATCAAATCCACCCTATTGGGTAACAACCAAGAATCATTTATTCAATCCAAGTCATCTTAATGATTATAACCATTTGTGGGTAAAACATTATTTTGACTCATTCACTTTATTAGGGCATGTACCTGTGCCACTAATTATAACAACATTTGAGCAAATCAGTGTTTCAACTATTTTTATTGATTATAACCACTTTTGGTAAAATTGATACTTTTTAAATCAATGTGTGCAAACATTATCTCGATTGGATTAATCTCACCCATGGGTTTATTTCATTCTCCTTCTTACTTCTTTTTGAGGGACCATCCATCAATTATTTGTGTTTGCCACTCCCTCGAGGAGGAATCATTATAGGCTTCCCAGACTTTGTTTGGAGCTTCTTATTCAATCACTATCTTCTTTCTGTATTAACATATTTTTCATTATTTGAGAATACATTACTATGCCTATAGCTTGAAATGCCTTCCCAAACAGGGGTAAATTTTAAACACTTAAGTCTGGCCATAACTGGCTTTGAACTAGACTTCAGATTGATTCCTACCAAACATTATAAATTAAACTTAGGAATAACTGAAAGTCCCAATTTTTATCATGTATCATTCATCAAAGATCAGAATTGTGTTGAGGCATCTCGATTTAGGATACTAACTCATATGCAACAATAACCTCTCATGGATTCACATTCAAACACCTTGGAACATAACAAATGTCAATTTGGCCTATGGACCCATTAAGTGGGGCACTTGATCAAATATTAAAGAGCTAAAATACTAATGAAATTGAATCATCTAATTAAACAAGATTAAATGCTTAGTTGAATTATCCATTTGCAATTAATGAATATCTAAAAATCAAATTTTTAAAAATCAAAATATCAAGTCTTTTCATCATTGCTTTATGACTTGTCAAACTCTTTCAAAATATCTTAAAATATCTAATTTGAGAGCCATGCCTAGTAATTGAAAATCATAGTTACATGACAAATTTTAACTCAACTAGAGTTAGTCTCAACTCACTTAGGGTTAGTTTGAACCCATTCTATGTTTAAACTCAACCTTAACTCACCTTGGGTGAGAATTAATTCTTAAAGATATAAATACAACGCCATACCTATTGATTTCTAAGGTTTTTTGGTGTAAAGTTATTATGCATAAATATATTCAAAACTCTTTTGGTTTAAAGTTATTATGCCTAAATGTCTTCAAAGCTCTCATGGTGTAAAATTTTTTATGCTTAAATGTCTTCAAAGCTTTTGACAGTGTAGTGTTATAATGTTAATTTAAAGAGAGAAGCTTCATACAACTAGTGTTGCTATGTCAAATTCTTAAGGAAAACAACCAAGACAAGGTGCCAAGGAGAGAAGGAGCAAAGAAAAGCTTCATTTTCAAAGACTTCTTGATGAATAAACTAAGCAAGCCACTTCAACAAGCCATTTGGATCTCCAAAGAAGGTAAAATAAGGTGTTCTTTTATGTTTTAGTTGTATTTTCATATGCATGCTTGTTACATATGCTCTCCCTAGTGTTTAGGTTATAGATGTTAAGATTTTAGTGTGTTATTTTGATTTTTTTTTATTAGACTAACATCTCCTCTACATATTCCTTGTTCACATATACAACCAAATTTAGTTTTGTAATAATATTGTAGCCAAATTGTATGCAGAAAGATGATCACCATAAAATGTGAACATATATATGTATCCATAAAAGACATAGAGGCATACAAAATAAGAATATAATAGAATGTCAATTGAATGCCATATAGGTATACAATGCCAATAACTCATACATTTCCATATACGCATATAAAAAATTAATTCATATAATAACATAATATAATATTGTGTGGATGTCATACACATACAATACCAAAAATGTGTACATTGTCATATAGGCATACAAACAAGTACATCATCTAAGACATCTTGCTCATCAAATAGTCTCCTTCTCTTTGCCTTCCTCACAGAAGACTCTCCTTGCGATGCCCTACTCATAGATGGAGATCCTTCATATGTCTTGGATTCCTCCAAGTTCTGACTATGGTTCCTTCTACACTCATAACTCTGGTAGTTGAACCTGTTCTAATAAAAATATTACTAGAAAATTTACATACTATACATGCAACCAAGTTCAGAAATTAATTTTAAACTAGAATACAAAAATTTAAACATACACTTATTGAAATCTCATGGTCATGCTTAATCTACCCCTGACATTCAACAATGTTAGTGACAGGTTGAGGTACACGAATATGCATGTGAAATGGGGAAAAAACATGAGAAGATTCCCTACTAATCATTTGAATGAGACTATCAAATGTCATAGGAAAACCCTGCATTCACAATACATTCACATAATTTATACTTACCCAAGTATGTAGTAAAATTATTAAAATGAATCTATTTTGATGATTCAAAATTACAAGTTAACATGTACCTTAGTGAATGCCTATGTAGATGGCATTGCAACAGTAATAACTATGTCTATCTCGACTCATAGAGATAGATAGAATGTCTACTGTGGTTATCAATTGAACGAACAACCTCACTTAGTTTTATAGAAAATGTTGAAGATATATGGAAAAAATTTCTCTTTTATTAAATCCATAATTAGTTAAAAAAATTTCAAAACCTTACAAAAGAGTGGTCATTGATGGGATTATCTTAACCTCTAAAACTCTAGTCAATTTATTGATTTATTCCTTATACTACATACATACATTGTCACTTGTGTGATTCTAAACTTCTCTATCTCAAGTTAGTACCCTATGTGCATGGAAACAAACACATAAAGAGAATTAAAATATGAAAAAGAGAAGCACAAAATCAGGGAAAGTGATCAAAGGGACCTAAGAATAAAATAGACCAAGAGCGTACTATTTAATAATAGTGTACTTGAATTTTGAGATTTTTGTTAGATAAATTTAACTTAAGCTAGATTACATAGCATTCATGATTCACACAAGGAAACAAACTTGAGGATTTGGAAGATAAGTAGAGGTGTTAGAGGTAGCAATGAAATATTGAGTACTTAAGAAACACTATGAAGAAGAGATGATAATCAAGAAAAAATGTGATGCATTAAAATAAGTTTGAAAAGGTAAAGGAACACCAACATTACAATTATAATAAATAGGAAGAAGAATATATTTTGAAAAAAATATGAGAAGACATAATTAGACATTGAAGGAGACTATCTAGAAGGTTGATCATTATTAGGTTAGGGATTTTCTCTCTATATATTTCAACACATCTCACACATATAATTTTCATTCACATCATTCTCATTCAAATTTTAATTGGAATATCTATAATTTTTAGTCAAGAGCATAGATCTATATAAATAAAAACATGTACATAGAGTATAATATAAACTCAAAATTTTACCTCCGTATATGTAAGCAGTGGCCTAGTAACATCGATAGATTCAGTAGTAGATGGCCCATAAGCTAGAGCTGTATATGTAAATATTAGTTGGATAAGATCCATAAATGCAGTTGTGAACCATGAAGATGTAGGCACTGTATCCTCTTGTAACATAAAAATTACATATAGATTATTTAATTTCTATGTAAATTAATTGTTAGGTTTTAAATATAAATATAACTTAAATTTAACATGACATTTATATAAATGATACTTGTATGTGTGTAGTGGCCAACGTGTGCACACTAAATGTGAATGCCAAAAACTCAATGCTCATGAGTATATCATGTAAGCCCTTTGAAGCACCACCATCATCTTCTAAAAGTCTAGTGCATGTAGCACCATAGCATCTACAACAGTGAGGTTAGGTATGCACATTAAGTGGAGTATCTTTAGCATCAATCTCAAAAATCCTACTCATATGTTGAACAAAATTATCAGTAAGTGCACTAAGTATATGTAAAGTGTCAATCTCCATGACCTCCTTCATCGCAGAAAATTCTGAAGTGGATTTTGGGTATGGATCCTTGCAGGCTGATTAGGTGCATGATGTGCACCTGGTAGATCCTATGCAAAGCTTTTCCCTCAGCCCTGAAACTCACCATAGTCAAAATAGTTGGGAATTTCATTGAGGACAAACTCGTTGTAGATTTTCTTCAAAAAACACAATAGGATCTCATGGTTGTTGCACAATGGGTAATCAAACACCATCCACCATTGGTCCCAGATTTTTTTTTTCTAATCAAATTGTGTTGGCATTGGTGTATTCATAAATATTTAGTGGATACTAGAAAAGGTGCATTAGTTGTTGGGTCAATGAATAAGCCAAAAATTAGGTCTTTTGATATTTATTTATCCTTCACCTCATGTACTATCAATTTGCTAGCATAGTAAGCCCTACATCTATCCATATATGATGCCCATCTATCAATTTGACTCATTATCAAGTCAACTTGACCAAATACTAACTTTAGGGTATTGGCCAAATATGTGTGGTAGGTGTTGGTCAATGTGGGGTCCCTCATTCTCGTAATTGTTTGTTCAATTTCTATTTAATTTTCTACCGTGCAACTATAATCTCCTAACTACCTAAGGGATCGTGTAGAATTGTAAGAGGATTAGGAGGAGGGTTAGAAGGATGGTTATCATGTTCGTCTCTTGTAGTGGAATGGGCTGTTAAAAAATAAGATCTAACAATTAAACAATGTAAATTAAAAAATTACCAAAATCTAGTGATAATAGGTTTGGTTTTTGAATACTTACCTCCCATCCATGGTAACATTGTTGATTCAATGTGGTATCAGGGGATCAAGGTGTGTTTGTATCCTCCTCCAAACACAACGCAATCGTAGTTTAGCCATGAGAAGGGTAGAACAAATAGGAAAATGAAAACTAAATGAGTATGCCTGCGGGCCATGTTTTTTTATTTTTTTTGTTTGTAGTTTCAATAACATGTGCTCCTTATTGAAACTAAACATAATGCATACGCGTTATTACCATGTATGTGTTATGTGAACTGCATAATATGTACACATTATAACCACTAAGTTTAGTAGTAATAACACATATGCATTATGTTTAGTTTCAATATAACATACATGTTATTGAAACTACAAACATCATAATAAATACACATTATAGCTCAAAAATTCTGAACCTAAATTTAAATAACATATATGTGTTATAGTTACAACACATACATAGTAGAAAAAATATCTACAGAATTATCTCCCAACTTCATACACTTACTCATTTATTAAACTTGACTACATCAACCTGATAAATGGACGTTAAATCCTCAACACCTCTATGCCACATTCCTACCATCTTTCACTAATGGCAAGCTTGGAGAATGGAGCTCGAAAATTAGAATTGGCTTTGAGTTTATTTTCTACATCCCTATGAGTGAAGGGGATTTTCATAAAAAATTTAATCCTTCATCCTTATTTGCTTTACACATGATAAATTTAATCTTGAACCTGACATGGTCCAATTCATGTGAAAAAAACCTCTAAAAATAGATGCTTTTATTTAATTTATTTTGTTGAGGCTTTATTACATATTCAATTAATAAAAATATTATTTGACATATTCAATGTTTTATTGTACGTTCAGATATATCGATGGTTATAGTTATTAAGGATATTTAAAAAATAATAATGGAAAAGCTTTTTAATATATTGATTAATACAATCAATGGTTATTTATTTATTTTTTTTAAAATAGTATTACACTCGATTATAGATTGAGATGGATAAGAATTAAAACTATTACATAATGATGATTAATATTATATGATTAAAGACGGTGTTCTATTATTTGTTTTTGTTTATTTATGGTTATTATTTGAAAAGTTTTTTAATATATTGATTAATAGATTATATTATAATAGTTATTTATATAGAAACAAATGAGTAGATAGTATCACATTTTAATATATAATAATATATAATAATTAATAATATTTAATATTTTATTGTATATTTATTAATGTTTATTATATGATATTAATTTTGAATGAATTTTTTTTCATATATTAATTAATATAATGTATTATAATAATTACTTATATAAAAAAAAATGAGTGGATAATATTATATTTTAAAATATCATATTGATCAAAATCACTACTACATAATAATAATTAACATTATATAATTCGCTATTATATGTTTACTTTAATTTTTGTTGTTTTTAATATGAAAATAGTGTTTTTCTATCTATGGGCAATGAGTTTTGATATTTTGGCTCTATATACATTTATAGAAGTTTTTTTTTCGTACTTATCTTAATTATTAGTTTAGTTTATGCATGGAGAAAATGAGCATTGGGAATGGTCTTAACTTCCAAATTTTTGGGTGGTAGAAGGGAAGTAGAAAATTACATAAAGCCAGCGATATATCCTATAGAGTCACCTTTGCTTGATCAAGCAATTCCAAATTTAATTATTTCAACTACTCTAAACAATCTGTCAAATTGGGCAAAACTCTCTAGTTTATGGCTGCTCCTTTATGGTACTAGTTGTTGTTTCATTGAAATTGCTTCATTAATAGGTTCACAATTTAACTTTGATCATTACGGTTTGGTACCAAGATCTAGTCCTAGACAAGTCGACCTCTTTAAAACAACTGGAACTATAACCATGAAAATGGCTCCTCCTTTGGTGAGATTATATGAACAAATGCCCAAACCAAAATATGTAATTGTTATGGGAGCATGTACGATTATAAAAGGAATGTTTAGTACATATTCTTATACTATCGTTCGTGGAGTAGATGAGTTAATCCATGTGGACATTTATTTCCTAGGTTGCCCTTCTAAACCAGAAGCTATTATAGATGCTATAATAAAACTTCATGAAAAAATAGCTCGAGAGCTATCTGAATATAAGACTGAGTCTCAACAAAGAAAGAGGTATTTCTCTAGAAAGCATAGGCTTCATATTGGACCCAGTAGTCATATTGAAAATGAAGAGGAGGTTTTTCCATCAATCTTATGAATATCAATTTGATTCGACTTTAGAGATACCCCCCAAAACATCTGAAGTCATATCAGAGCTACTCCTTGAAAATCTTGAAAATACGAGAGTTCGCTATCTAATTGGAAAATGAATAATCATTAGTAGAAAGTAACGAACAAGAAAAATAATTTTTAATTCCATTAAAAATGTTAAACCCTGATACAGATACTTTGACGATAGATAGTAATCAAATGCAAGGTCGACTATCTGACTATATGTTGTATATATCTTTTAATTATTTAACAATAAATAGTAATCAAATGCAAAGTTGACTATCTGACTATTTGTTGTATATATCTTTTAATTATTTAATGCTCTGTTGTATGTTTATATTTATCTTTAGTTATTACATGATACTATTTTTGATTGAAAAGTTTTTTCATATATTAATTAATATAATGTGTTATATTAATTATTCATACTAAAAAATTAAATAAATAATATTATATTTTTAAATATTAAATCTGTCAAAATTTAAAATATCATTAAGAGAAATGAAATTATGATAGATTTATAGATAATGATTAGAAAAAGAAAGGAAAATTATCTCTGTAAAAGGAAATGTTATAAAAATTATATGTAATATCATTATTAATATTATATTATTAATAGTTATTATATGGTATTAAGAATTTTGACAGATGTGATATTTCATTATATATATTTCTATGGAAAACTTCAATAATAGTATTTTTTTTTAATTTTTACAAACAGCTGCAGGCCTGCATTTTATCATATATCTTCTGCAATAAATTTGTCCTCTATGGAAGGGAGCAATTTTCGTTAATATTCAGATGCACCTCTTGAATATGTTGGTCAATTCAAACTAGGGTTAAATGGTATGTTTTGGATCTTGACATCTCAACAAATAATTTATTTTAAGATGTGTTGAGAATTATTTTTGGACAGATTATTAGTTTTAATATGTTGAGTTATTATTGGTGGAATATTATTTTTAGACTTTGACATTTTTAATAGATAATTAATTTTAAGATATCAAATTATTGTTGATGGAGAATTATTTTTGGGATTTTTAACAGAGAATTATTTTTGGAATTTTTAACAGAGAATTAATTTTAAGATGTCATTTATTATTATTGGAGAATTATTTTTGGGATTTTTAACAGAGAATTAATTTTAAGATGTCATTTATTATTATTGGAGAATTATTTTTGCACCTTAAGATCTTTAATAGAGAATTAGTTTTAAGATATCAAATTATTATTGGTGGAGAATTATTTTTTGGATCTTGAAATTTTCAACAGAGAGTTAATTTTAAGATATCAAATTATTGTTGGTGGTGAAAAATATTGTGAAAAACGTGAAAGTTATTCTCTTTTTCTAGAAATGGGGAAAGAGTGTGAAATATCTTCTCTCTTTAGAAATACTAAATTATACAAATTATTTTATTTAAATTTTGGCAATAGGAGATTTATTACCCTAATTAGATAAACTATTGTGCAAAATCAGAGTGTTACAAATATGAAATAAATTATACATTTGTTTTAAATTTTTTATAAATATGAAAACTTATAAAATAAGGAAAGTGCAAGAGAAAATATAACAGTTATCTAGAAAACTAAGATGTAGAATGTTTCAGGATCTAAGACTGAGCTTAGCTAGAAAACTGAGATGCAAGATGTTTTAGGATCTGAGACTCAGTTGTCTAACTCTGTTGAATACATTGAAGATTAGAAACAGGAGTTGGTAGAGTCCCTAGATAGGAGCATTGTAACTGGACACGGTAGGGGTGCATTGTAGTTCTTATAGATGTTATTGTCTGAAAGTGATAAGATTTATGATTTATGTATGCCTCCACCTATTTAGTCTGTAGACTGTGTGGGAGCTTTTGACTCACTTATGTGACTATTGTGTGATGGATTTTCTACTCAAACCCTAGTTCATAGGTAAGAAGACTAATGCAAATCATGGAATAAAAATGGGTTAGTGATTGAATTTATAAAAGACCTTAGCACACCCTATGTTGAGCATTGGTTACATACCAAAACTCCAAAGAGGGATCAAACTCCTTGTAGTTCTCTCATGTTCTAATGGTGTGTGTGAAACTAGTGTATTATGTTAGATGTTGATGATATTTTGGTGTGATTAGGTGCTTCAATCATGACTTGTGGCCTTGGAGATGTATCCAAACTTTAGTTCAGGGCTACTAGGTTTGTATGTAATCAGAATTGGGAGAAATATGAAATTTGATCTCAATGTGCAATTTCAATTCTGGTGCTTTTTTATGTGTAAGCCTCTTATGTGAAAAATGATTTGGAATATGTTTATATAATGGTATTTTAAGAATTCCTTTAGGTGGAGATTATTAAAACTCAATGGCCAACTTTTACATGAATTTTAATTTTTGAAAATAGTTGTTAGTTGGTGGAAGGACAACATCTAAGGAGGCAAACAAAATTGGGGTGTGTTATTGTCCAAATGAGGTGATCATGTCAAAAATATGGAAACAATGAAGAAAAAGGTGTGAATCAATATGGGTCTAAGCCTAGGTTATTGAAAAAGATGGATAAATGTGCCTTGGGGTGACTTGAGGTGTTTCTAAGGGTGGTTCACCATGTAGAAAGTGAATAAAAATGACCTAGGATAGGTCATGAGCTTAGTGTGTCAGAAAGATGGTCATAAGTACATGATTTTAGCTTAAATTTTAGTTTATATGACTATAATTTGTTTCATTTTATTCTATTAATGTAGAAAAGTGAAATTACTAGAGTAAAAGGAAAAGATATGTACTTGAACTTACCTATGAAGTGAATTTTAGGCTACAACATCAAGTTGTGTTCAACACAAACTTGAAATTAAATATGTATAAAATTAGTCATTATGTAGGATGGAAATCAATAATCAAACACAATAAAATCAATATATAAAAATAATAAATTAATACACCTGATTAGGTACATGAACCGTTGTGTTTTCTAGTGTAAAATTGGTGATTGTGGAGGTTAGGCCCCCTTGGATATTTTATTTGTGTTGAAAATATTGGATTAGACTGTGCATATGCTAATCTTCATTAATTAGGAGAGTGTGCTTAAGAACTCAAGGTATGGTTAAATCCATCATTGCATACTCATGGTAGTAAAGCAACTTGGAATTCCTATATGAATCCCAATAGAGTGTTATGGTGTAAAACTAGTGCAAAAAAGGGGTGAATAAACTGTTGCAAATGGAATAGGCTCATTTTTGTGTAAAACTAACACAAAATTTGTGCAAAACTAGTGTACATAGTTTGTGTAATATGAGTTTGGTGTATATATTATGTGTAATGATAAGTATTTCCATTCCATTTTCTAAAATGGTACGAAATTGAGCAAAATCGAAAGCCATATCTACACACATGACCCCAATCTAATATTTGGTGTATATGGATGCTAAGACTAAGTAATATTAACTAAAATTATGATTAAAATTTATGTATAAAAATTGGAACACATGCTGCACATGATGCCCCTAATCTAATCAAGTTTGATACAAAATCTTAGTGAATTCTAAGAATTGAAAATTTAAACTATGACAAACTGATATGGGTTGTCTAAGATTTTGAAAGATTCTAGAAACGATTATTTTATAATCTCTGGCACAACAGTGCCCTGCTTGGACAATAATGGGGTGCATTGTTGTCCAAACTAATTTTATGAACACATTTTAAGTATATTGTGATCCACTATCTAAGGACTTCAAAATTCTCTGTCTATTGTCTATGTATGTCTATGCATTGAACTGAGTGGGTGAAATCTCTAATGCAAGCCACTATGTATGCCCCCGATTTTGAGGTGAGTTGTTGTTCATTCAAAATAACTTGCCTCAAAATAAAAAGTTATGTGAGATATATTATGACAATATATGTAAATTTTATTAGTAATGATAACATAGAGGAGCATGGAAAAATCATATAGATAAACCATGTATAATAGCAATGTGAGATGTATGTTGGAACAAGCATACGTAGTGTGAATGTCTAGATAAATGTTATCAATTAGGCACACAAAAAGACATAAATGTCCTTAATATAAATAAAACACACAAAAAGACATGTTCAAATTCCCCCACAGGGATAGAATCAGGGAATGAAGGCTAAAAGCCACACATGAAATAAAATATTTAAATGTCCTTAATCGAAATAAACACACACATAAAACATGAAATATGAAAGCAAACATGAAAGCATGGATGGATATGTATTTGATCAATATAAGTAATTTGAAAGACAAGTAGGTTCAGTAAATTAGATAACCAATAGTATATCAATATGTTATGTAATAAACATGTTGGAGTCTTACTAAAAATACGTAAAAAAAATTTAACACATATACTATAAATATATTACACCATGAGAATATAATCAAATATCATATATAATACTCTAAGTGTGACAACTGAAAATGAATCTCACTACATCATACATCATTTATCCCTATCTTCATAAGAAACAAATCATAATACAAATATATAAAGTGATTTCATATAACCAGCCATGGTTGGTTATTTGAAATTACTTTATATATTTGTACAATATATAGCCACTATTGTCATTCTACAATAAAGAGGTACTCACATCTCTTCAAGATAATTTTTGCTATAATAAATACAATATAATACAATGTACATAAATAAGATACATAGTTTTTTGGAGCATGAGTTCTCTAGACTCTCCAGTATTTGTGGCGATCTCAAGTGTCATCTCAAAATTAGTACTATTTTGGGGAGGGACAATAATATTTGAGCAATTTTTCACACCAACCATGAACCAACGATCCTCCACACTAATCCCATCAGGGAATGGTCCTCCCTTCATGGATGAGTAGATAGTGATGATGTAGGAATCTAGAGGGACAAGTTAGTGCCTGTGTGTGGTGTGATTTCTAAAACTGAACATGCGTTATATCATAGAAAACTTGTTCTATTACAATATATCACACAAACATGTAAATCATACTCATAAAATAATAATGTCTCACTAAACATACTTTTACCAAACTTTTCAATAATAATAAATAATAATGATTTATAGATCAGTTAAAATTCATACACATCACTTGATCGAATTACCTTCATTTGGCATTGTGATGCTAGTAATCCAAAGAAGTCTATCTCACTCTTTACGCAGTATCAGCAATGCGAGATTGGTTAACATAATATAATCAAAAGATTCATACAATTTACATCCTATGAGAAATCATATCACATAATATGTTATGCATAGGATAACCAAATATATATATATATATATATATATATATATATATATATATATATATTTCATCAAACGTATGAATGAATCTCACATTATTATATATCCTATACTAGAAATAATGACTTTAGTTTATATCACCTAGGTTGAATATGTAATTAAATGCATATTTTAATTACCATAATTTATTTTCAAACATGCTACACCATATGATAACACATATTATGATAGTCTAGTATCGTAAAACCCAATTACTAATTACCCCCATAAGTTGTAATAAAGTAGTTATAAATCCATAGAAACATAAGCTTCTATTCAACCAACTAGACATAACATAACAAAGAAAGTCTTAATTCTCACGAACTTAAAGTATTCCATTCTAGCATTCTTTATACTCTCAAGGGTTGATGCACATATACATAAAGTCTTACTAACTATTATAAAACATGTTATTCAAATAAATAACCAATTTATATACATTTAGTCCGTCAAACATATGAATAAGTTCTAAGTATATCAATTTTAGTTTGCTACCACCCAGATATGACATACAATTATATTGTAGTACTCTATGACATCTTATAATATCATAGTTCATTATATATGAACATAACTACATAATTGCACATAACCAAACTTACAATTTCAAGAATCAATTGACCCACAATCATAAATAATAATCAAGCAAGTATGAGATTATACCACCCAGGTATACCTTCTGTTTAAATTGCATACTAGCATTTAAATAAACATAACTTATGAACATGCATCATGATGCACTATGTGTGTGTGTGTGTATAAACACTTGTACATATTAATATACTCATAATATGTACTACACATAAGTTTTCATTACTGTATGTAAATATATATCAACAGTTCAGTCAAGTTATTCTCAAGAGTCAAATAACTCATAACTAAATTATACCATAATCTATTTACATTCTAGGAAATTGTATTTAAACAAGCAACCAATCAATACATAAATAATGTAATAGTCATCTAAAATTCTAGACAATGACTCCTTATAATTTAAATGTTCAATATACCTTTCTTGTTACCAAGATACATTAATCATCTTTATTAAGATAATGGTTTCAATCAAGGTAACACTTCCCCATAGTTTTATCCCTATCAAAATATATTATCACCATGATATTTAACTCTGTATACACTATCTTTTGTAGGTATTTAGCAATACACGAATTGTTCTTGATATACTAAAGTTTCATTATATATATATATATATATATATATATATATATATATATATATATATATACTAAAGTAATAATATAATGATACTTAAATCTCAATACCTTATAGAATAATGATAATGATACGAGTATCATAGTACAGTCTATGAAAGAGGTATAGTCCATATATTCAGACAAATATAAATATTCAATAATGTATTTAGTCAATACATCAACCATATATATTTCATTTCATTGAGTTCATATATGTTCCAAAACATGTGACAATGATTATGGATATCGCTATGAATACATGTTCATAATAGTGAAAGCATTCAACCTTTGATTAGAATTAACATGTTTAATTTTATATTATGCTATTTACTCTTTATTATAGACAATTTGTAGGACACTCTACATATGTATGTTTATATAAATCATGATGTCTTACACAAATCACCATTTCTATACAAAGTGTTATAGTTATTCAAATAGATATTCAACATATACTTACAGTATTACTAGCATACCGATTTGATTTTGACTTTTATACTTATGTATAATAATAGCAACTAGCAATGGCCCATGTAATTTCCATAAACAAGTCAACATGAATTACCAACGTACTAACATACAATATATTATTTAATAACATGATTCAAAAGTACCATTATGCCACATTCAATAACTTGAGAGTTGGATTGTTGTTCATAAACCATGGCATTCACCCTTTTACCTATATACTTAGGGGAAGAAGAATATATGCCAAAATAATAAATAGAGACTTAGCCTTCTATGATAATAACTAGCATATAAGTCCCGGTAACATAGTGATATTTAATACATATAATATAAGAATGCATAGAAGTTTAATATAAGAAAGGATGATTTTATATACCACTGGTATAAATCATTGCTCATGCAAATAAAACATTATACATACAAATAAATCACTACCCCATGACTAAGTAGAGTTCGCTGAATTGTAATAATAAGTCCATTATTAACATTTTAAAAAACAAGTCATTATTATCATAATGCCAATAATTTATTCCTGCAATTGTTATTTTACTGTATCTATATAATCATAAAATCAATTAAAATTGTATATATATATATATATATATATATATATATATATATATATATATATATATAATTTTGAAAACTTGGGGACATGTATTCCTAGAAGCAAACTATATGCATATACAATGATATGAATTCTTGGGGAGTATATCATTATTTATGTATATATTAATATTTAGTATGTGAATACATATATACTCTTATACAAACATTTTATTGTGTTAATATTGAGTTCATTATTCCCAATATAATTCTAAGTTCATTGTCTTAATAAAATATATTGTTGTTAATTTCAATATAATTTCATGTTAATTCCAATATAATGTAATTGAACTATATATTATCTTAATAAAATAGATCATTGTTTATTAACTTAGCTATCAATGGACAGAAATATCTTATTAGATGTTTTTTTAAACTTATTTATCATTTGGAAGATATATCTTGGGTAATTCCAATATAACATGAATGGGTGTACTTTTACAAATCGCTATAATTAAATACCTAGATCACTAAATTCTTCTAAGTCACTATTCCAAGTCATTGAGTTTGCTATACTATTAGCATATAAATAAATATAATAACAATATATATAAAATTAGGCACTTATTATTCTAGATCCAATAAATAAAAAGACACAAAAATAAACAGTAAAGTAAAAAAAACATATTGTGGAGTGATACAACACTAACTTATGCTTCTATTGCATTTTATAATTGTGTCAATAAACCTTTTCAATTATTGGTGACTATAATTTACGTATCAATAATTAAATTAGATGTCATCAAATATGAGATTTTTTTTGAATTTAAGGCAATACTAACTTTTTATTAGCATAGAAACCATACCAAAAGATTTTCTCTCCTCTTGCAATCCAATCTCCTCCTTAAAACTAGGTTCCCTCTCTTCCCATGCTGCTCACTTTCCTATCTTCTCTCCTCTCTTTTATGATGTGCCCTCCTTTTCTTATTTACCTGAGAAAAGTGTAGCTTTTATTTTTTAAAATATTTTTCTCTTTGTTTTATTATTTTTATGAATTCCTTTCTCTGTCTTTCTTTTTCCTTTGAATGCACATTGGATTTTTTTTTTTTTTTTTTTTAAATTATTTTATTTATTTTATTTATTTTTTTCTCTTTATTTTTAAAATGGCCTTCTCTTTTTATTTAAATGTTTTTTTAATAATGATAATGATAATGATGATGACCAATTTTATCAATATAGTTAACAAAAGGTTAATAACATTTTTTAATTTAAAAATGGTATATAACATATTATTATATAAATTTGTTCTAATTATAAAAATCACAAAAAAATAATGATTATAAATATACCCAGAATGCAAACACATGATGTTAGTCTGATATAACCATTAAACTAAACTAACTATGAGTAAATAAATTTTAATGTAATCAATATTAAATATATTAAGCTAATCATTTGTTCATACATCTAGCATGTACTAGCTATTATGGTGTGTGCAAGGTTCTAGCTAGTTTATCTATCATCCTCTGATATCTCCATCTATGTCAGCCTTTCATGTGATACTCTCTCTCCATCACACTCTAAGGGATGAGTTCTTCTACATCAACTTCACAACAAGCAAGTAGTTAGACCATAATAGTCATAATATACATACATCATGAAATATTATCAAAATAATAAATCAACACGTTTGTAATGTAAACATATATACTAGAACTAACTCATATTAATGTAATTACGCAATCTAAGCAATATCCTATTATCCCATAACAACATATATCAAATCTTAGTTAAAAATAGCCAAATTTAAATTTGTCAACTATAAATATTCATGGATAATCTAGTAAGTTTATTTGGTGAGGAATTAGGATGTAACATCATTCCCTCCAAAATCTAGTCATCATCCTAGATAACTCTTATTCCAACATAACTTCTAAATTAAAAACATTGATCAGCAAAAAAATAACATAGTATAAAGTATCAAATCAAGTAAGTAAATGTGAAATTTACCTATAGAACTCATCATAGTCTTTTTAAGTAGTATTAGTCTCACAAGACCCTACTCTGTGACATCTCCCTATTATAAAAACAAGGTTTGTGAGTGTCACTGTATTTGGTTCTATCATGACCACCCTAGAATTTAGAACCGACAAGATAATCATAAACATATCATGGTAAAATTTTCACTGACTTCCCAAAAGCACATGAGATCATCATTAGAGCTAAAAATAAATGGCTAGGGAGAGCTCCACAAAACCTTTCAACCCCTCTTCACATCTCTCTAACCTAGAGAGTATTTTTCTCATTTTTAAAAAAAATATTTAGGATGCCTGGTAAGAATGATATATATATATAAGTTAATACTATCGCTAATCCGCATAGCTTCAAGTACGTATAACATGTCAATACTGTCACTACTCCACATAGCTTCTGGACAAGTATGATAATGAATAGGAACTAGAAATACTACATTTCAAAATTAAGGGATACTCGTTCCACAATATACATGCGTATATATGTATAATTGAATTTAACAAGCCAATATATCAAATCCTAGATTTGACAAGCTCCCCTTATTGGATCATAACTCAACAAAAAAAATTATTGAAAAACATTATTTATTATATAAAAACTTCACAAAATAAAATACAACTACAAAAAAATGGGTGGAAAAGTCACACCCCAAAAACACACTGGGCTATAGAAGCCCTAAGAAAACAAAAAAACCAACTACAAAGCATACTAGCCAGAAAGTCTAACATGTGTGCACTAACAACCAAAAAAGGATAAAGCACAAACAACTTAACAAGTTTTTAAGTAGCAGTAGTGAACATGGTAGCAAGTGGTAGAGGCGGTGGAGGGTCTTGAGGCTTTTCTCCTCACCCCCTTCAACTGGGGGTCCTCATCCAAGGTAAGAGGCTCCCACCAATCATTTTATTGCTCTTGAAGATCTTGTTATAGTTGCTTAGAATTTTGCTGAGGTAGATAAATGGCAAGCATCAGGGATGAAAACTTATCCTACTGGGGAGCCACCTAACCTCCTCCACTGTCACTGTCATAATGAGATGATCTACTTAGAAAATAAGTAGTCCCACACCCAAGAGATGGCTAGCGAGAGTGAGGAGAGGATCTCCTCTGACTTTGGGGCTGATAGAATTGAGACTGAGAATTCCTAGCTTCACCACCACATCTTTAAAGAGGAGTGTGTTTGAGTGATTCCTGACTGACAGCACAAGGGGCATTACCCCAGTAATCCAAAAGTTCCTATAAATAATGAATTTTTAGCCACACTTTTTTTATCTAGCTTTGGATCTTAAGGGTAATAGTGGAGATCACATTAATTTTGTTATAAATTGAAAAAATTTCCATAGCTTCATGATTAAAACAAACTTTATTTCTAGATTTCTAGATTTGAAATAAAATATCAGTGCAAAAAATCTACCAAAACCTGTTGTATCTTGCAAGAAGCAAGGTTGAGTCCCCCAAAAAATCTATTTTTCAAGTAAACATTTTAGGTCTGAAGGGTTTAAAAAGAGAGTGAATCCATCTCCAAGAAAACTGTGTATGTGGACAAAACCAAAAAAGGTGCTTAATGGTTTCTGGGTAAGGACAAGCATGACAAGTGGGATTAGGAACCCCCATATGCTTGAGCCGATTTCCAACAGGGAGCCCATGATATATAATGCACCATAGAAAGAGATATTTGTGAGGATCCAAGAGAGCCAACCATATATTATTAAATCTCCTCAACCAAACATAATGAAGAGTGTTAAGACTCCAATGTCTCTTAAGCACCTCAATATCTATATGTTGGGTAGTAAGAATATTATATCCCAACTTAGGGGCATAACAATGAAAAGGAGTGGTCGTAGGCCAATTCCAATCCTTCCACCATGGGGTGAGATAGGACACTCCAATTTTGTGCAGATACTCAACAGGTATGACATTCTGAATTTCAAAAAGATATTATTTATCTTCTTTATTAAGCTGAAACCTATCTTTCACAATATTCCAAGGTATACAATCCCAAGATATCTTATAGAAAAGATCTCTAATGTGTTTAATAACCTTTTTAAAAAGCCTAAGACTTTTTATCCAAGGAACCATGGCAAAGGGAACATTATGGAAATTTAGAATAAGGGACCACCAGAGAGATTGAGAATTAATAGAGAGACCATTCCTAAATCCATCTCCAATCTAGACCAATTGAGATTTAAGATTATCCCAAGCATTCCATATGCTTTGTATGACAAAAGAGCCAGTGATTTTGATAGGCACAGGAATAAGGAGGAGGGTATGCAAGTCAATACCCCAACATGCCTTTCTACCTAGAGGAGATCCTTGAGCAATGTAGTTTATGATAAGGATCTTCCATGCTTCATCTCCTTTCAAGCCTCTTATAATCCACTTGACACTAAGAGCAATGCCCTGAAGTTTAATGTCAATAAGGCCAAGACCACCTGCTTCCTTAGGCCTACAATAAATGACCCAAAACACTCTATAAAACCTTTGATGGCCTTCAGAATTAGCCAAGAGAAAGTCATGAAGAAGGTTTTCCAACTTGGGATAAGAGGAATTAGAAGGGGCCCAATAGGAAGAGAAATAAACATGAGTAGCATCCAAGACCTTAGAACATATCTAAAATTTCCTAGACAGATTAAGAGGCTTAGCAATCCAATAGGTAATTTTTTCTTTAACCCTCTATATGACACAAGACCAAAGATCAACAGGGGAAACCCGAAAGGCAAAAGGAATGATAAGGAATTTAAATTAAACCCCTGGGAGGATCTATTGCCATTGATAACCCTCAAGCCAACGGAGTTTAGGAGACAGAGACTACCTGTAACATTGGGTCTTTTTCCATTGAATAGAAGATCTTAAAGCCAAACAAAAAATATCAAAGTATTGCATGGCATTGCTGATCAACTCTCCATCTTCTTGAAGAGTAATAAAAGAGTCAATCGCAAATTGACCATCAACCAATTGACGATCTGAGGTAGAAAGAGAGATACCTTTAACCACCCCCTAAAATTATAGTCAGCTAAAAGATAAGTGTTGGTCTGTCATACCAAACATTTCTGTCATATTAAACTATCCATAAAGCAGTGCCAATTTTACAGTGGTTTTACGGAGCATAGGTGTATTGAATGAATGATAGCTATCTATACTTATTAACCCACGGTTGTCTCTCGTCACCTTAAAATCTATATTTATATGGAAATCTTCAGTAACAGTATTTTTTTGGATTTTTACAAACAGCCGCAGGCCTGCATTTTATCATATATCTTCTGCAATAAATTTGTTGTCTACGGAAGGGAGCAATTTTCTTTAATATTCAGATGCACTTCTTGCATATGTAGGTCAATTCAATTTAAGGTTAAATGGCATGTTTTGGATCTTGACATCTTTAACAGATAATTAATTTTAAGATTTTAATAAATGGTATGTTTTGGATTTTGACATCTTTAATAGATATTAATTTTAAGATGTCAAATTATTATAAGTTGAGAATTATTTTTGGATAGATTATTAGTTTTAAGATGTTGAGTTATTTTTCATGGAGAATTATTTTTGGACCTTAATATCTTCAATAGAAAATTAATTTTAAAATGTTAAGTTATTGTCGGTGGAGAACTATTTTTGGACTTTAATATCCTCAATAGAAAATTAGTTTTGGGATGTCAAATGGAAAATTATTTTTGAACTTTAACATCTTCAATAGAGAATTAATTTTAAAATGTTAAATTATTGTCGGTGAAGAATTATTTTTGAACCTTAATGTCTTGAATAGAGAATTAGCTGTAAGATGTCAAGTTGTTGTCCGTGGAGAATTATTCTTTAATTTTCAGATGCATTTATTGAATATATAGGTCAATTCAAACTAGGGTTAAATGATATGTTTTGGATTTTGACATTCTCAACAAATAATTAATTTTAAGATGTCAAGTTATTGTAAACTGAGTATTCTTGATAGATAGTTATTAGTTTTAAGATATTGATTTATTATCAATGGAGAATTATTTTGGGATCTTGACATCTTTAATAGAGAATTAATTTTAAGATGTCAAATTATTATCAATGGAGAATTGATTTTGGACCTTAACATCTTCAATAGAAAATTAATTTTAGGATGTCAAGTTATTATGAGTGAAGAATTATTTTTGGATTTTGACATCCTCAAAAGAGAATTAGATTTAGGATGTCAAGTTATTATCTCTTGAAAATGTTAATGTCATTTTGGTGGAGAATTATTATTTTAAGCATTGTTTAGGAAAGATTTTGAAAATAAGAAAGTATTTTGAATAAAGATAAAGATTTAGGGTTGAGTTATTTTTAGAAATTCATTATCAATAAATTAAGAAGGACATTTCACGTTAAAATTTGATTATTATTATTTTTTAATTAAAGATTAAAATTTAAATATTTAACAATTAATCTTATATAATATTTTTTATAAATGAGTTTAATAAGTATTTGTTTAATTTTTAAATAGAATTTATTGATAAATTTATTATTCGTATTAAAATAATATTATATATATATGGTTATACAACAAAAATATGGCTCATTATTATTTATGGCATGTTAATGTTGGTATGATACAGACTCATAAAAACGAAGTAAAGTTGTCGGTTAAATACAGTTATACAACATCATTAAAATAACATATCAATAAGATAAGTGAGAATATAAAGCACAAATAGTAACACTAGAGGGTGGTGGAGGTGGATCATATTTAGGAGGCAAAACAACCTAAGAAGAGGGCTCTCCCGAGAGAGGATCAAAGCCACCCATCCATCTTACATAGTTTTAGAAGGAGCCAAGTGGAGTCAGATAAAATCCCATAGGGTCACCACCCATCACAAGGTAGCTCCACCAAGACATGCCAACACAAGAATTTCAATGTGGCAGAAAAATCCAATGCCCTGTTGAGGAACAGGGGTGGAGAAGCGACTACCGGATTGGCTTCACCAATGTTTTGGTGTTGAGGAGTAGGGGTGGCGAAGCGACTATCGGATTGGCTTCACCGATGTTTTGGTGTTGATGGAGGGGTGCCATGCAATGGTTAATCTTGAGGAACTCTCCTCATAGTACATGGAGCACTACTATAATGGTTGAGTAGCTCTTGGAGATGCTGGAATTCTAAAGTCATTTTCTTTGCCTAAACTTTAATTTGTAGAAATATTGAGGAGATGACAAACACTTTATCGTTAAAAAAATACAGAAAAGAGATTTATTCATTGTTAAAGATAGTTAAATTTTTAGACTTCCTTAATTAAAATAGAATTATAAATATGGAAAAATTACATAAAAAATAATTGTAAATCAGCCACTAAAAATTCCCCAAAAGAAATCCATTCTCTAATTTATAAGCTCTAGGTGATAAGGTTAAAATAAACCGTGAATTCATCCATTACCAAGATTTCTAAGTTTTGCCAAATGACTCCGTTAGAACAATGTAGGGCATTTAGGATTAAGTATCCCAAAGTTTTTGATTTGCTCCCCAAGCATAGGCTCCAATAAACAAAACACCAAATAAATTGGGCAAGTTTGGGATCTAGCTTGGCATTATAAATACTAGTGAATCTGACAAGCTATGTTTTAAGAGAGGAGTTAAAACTGCATTACTCATATTAAACTTTTTTAAAACCTAAGAAAATGGATTAATATTCTGATAGAGGAGGTCCAAAAAAAATAGTTTTTAAAAGTGATGTCTCCATAATCAATCCTTCAACCAATAAATTAGAGGTTGTTAACCCATCTTGTGATGATCTATTATCCATAAATCTATCATAATTTTATATCTATTAGTAATTTGTTATATCAAATATTTCGATCTAATTAAACTATCCATAAATCTATCCTAATTTCATTTCTTTTGGTGATCTGTCATACCAAACATTTATGTCATATTAAACTATCCATAAAGCAGTGCCAATTTTACAGTGGTTTTACGGCGCATAGGTGTATTGAATGAATGATAGCTATCTATGCTTATTAACCCACGGTTGTCTCTCGCCACCTCAAAATCTATACTTCTATGGAAAACTTCAATAACGGTATTTTTTTGGATTTTTACAAACAGCTGCAGGCCTGCATTTTATCATATATCTTCTGCAATAAATTTGTCCTCTACGAAAGGGAGCAATTTTCGTTAATATTCAGATGCACCTCTTGAATATGTTGGTCAATTCAAACTAGGGTTAAATGGTATGTTTTGGATCTTGACATCTCAACAAATAATTTATTTTATAATGTGTTGAGAATTATTTTTGGACAGATTATTAGTTTTAATATGTTGAGTTATTGTTGGTGAAATATTATTTTTAGACTTTGACATTTTTAATAGATAATTAATTTTAAAATATCAAATAATTGTTGATGGAGAATTATTTTTAGATCTTTAACAGAGAATTAATTTTAAGATGTCAATTTATTATTATTAGAGAATTATTTTTGGACCTTAAGATTTTTAATAGAAAATTAGTTTTAAGATATCAAATTATTATTGGTGGAGAATTATTTTTTGGATCTTGAAATTTTCAACAAAGAATTAATTTTAAGATATCAAATTATTGTTGGTGGAGAATTATTTTTAGACCTTATCATCTTCTATAGAGAATTAGTTGTAAGATGTCAAGTTATTGTCAGTGGAAAATTATTTTTGAACCCAAACATCCTTAACAAAGTATTAGTTTTAGGATGTCAAGTTATTGTCGGTAGAGAATTATTTTTGGACCTCAACATCCTCAACAGATGATTAATTTTAAGATGCCAAGTTATTGTTCTATAGAAAAATATCTTTTAACCTTGACTTCCTTGATAGATGATTAATTTTAAGATGTCAAATTATTGTTCGATAGAAATATATTTTTTAATCTTGACATCTTCAAGATAATTAATTTTTGGATGCCAAGTTATTGTTCGATAGAAAAATATGTTTTAACTTTGACATCCTCAATAGATGATTAATATTGAGATGTCAAGTTATTGCTCGATAGAAAATTATTTTTTAACCTTGACATCCTCAAGATAATTAATTTTAGGATGTCAAATCATTGTTTGATAGAAAAATATTTTTTAACATTAACATCCTCAACAAATGATTATTATTTACTTTAAAGAAAAACAAAAATCTTAAAATTAATTATAGTTTGATGATGTTAAAAGTCATTTTGGTGGAGAATTATTATTTTAACATTGTTTAGGGAAGATTTTGAAAATAGGAAAGTATTTTGAATTAAGATAAGGATTTGGGTTTGATTTACTTTTAGAAACTCATTATCAATAAATTAGGAAGGCATTTCAAGTTAAAAATTGATTATTTTATTTTTTTAAATTACATATTACATTTTAAATATTTTCTTTAATATTCAAATGCACTTTTTAAATATGTAAGTCAATTCAAACTAGGGTTAAATTGTATGTTTTGGATCTTGACATCTCAATAGAGAATTAATTTTAAGATGTTAAATTATTGTAAGTTGAAAATTATTTTTGGATAGATTATTAGTTTTAAGATGTTGAGTTATTATCATTAGAATATTATTTTTGGATCTTGATATCTTTAAAGAGAATTAATTTTAAGATGTCAAATTATTATCAGTGGAAAATTATTTTTGGAATTTTTAATAGCTAATTAATTTTAAAATGTCAATTTATTATAGGTGGAGAATTATTTTTGGACTTTAACATTTTTAATAGAGAATTAGTTTTAGGATATCAAGTTATTGTCCATGGAGAATTGTTTTCTAGACCTTGACATCTTCAATAGAGAATTAATTTTAAGATGTCATATTATTGTAGGTGGAGAATTATTTTTGGACCTTGACATCCTCAATAGAGAATTAGTTATAAGATGTCAAGCTATTGTCCGTGGAGAATTATTTTTAATCAAGAGTATTAGTTTTAGGATCATCTTTAACAGATAATTAATTTTAGGATGTCAAGTTATTGTTCGATAGAAAAATATTTTTTAACCTTGACATACTCAACAAATGATTAATTGAATCCTAAAATTAATTATCTCTTAAGGATGTTAGGGTCATTTTGGTGGAGAATTATTATTTGAAGTATTGTTTAGGAAAGATTTTGAAAATAAGAAAGTATTTTGAATAAAGATAAGGATTTGGGTTTGAGTTACTTTTAGAAACTCATTATCAATAAATTAGGAAGGACATTTCACATTAAAAGTTGATCATTTTATTTTTTTTAAATTAAATATTAAAATTTTAATATTTAACAATTAATTTTATATAATATTTTTTATAAATGAGTTTAATAAGTTTTTTTTTTAAATTAGAATTTATTGATATATTTATTAGTCGTATTAAACTAATATTATATATATGGTTGTACAACAAAAAGGTGATTGGTTATTATTATGACATATTAATGTTAGTATAATACACGACTCATAACAACAAATTAAAGTTGTTGGCTAACTACAGTTATACAACATGATTAAAATATCATATCAATAAGATAAGTGAGAATATAAAGCACAAACAATAACACTAGAGGGTGGTGGAGGTGGATCATATTTGGCAGGCAAAAAATTTTGAGAAGAGGGCTCTCCTAAGAGAGGATCAAAGTGACTTATCCATCTTACATAGTTTTAGAAGGAGCTAGGTGGAGTCAAAATAAAATCCCATAGGGCCACCACACATCACAAGGTAGGTCCACCAAGACATGCCAACACAAGAATTTCAATGGGGTAGAAAAATCCAACCCCTTGTTGAGGAGTAAAGGTTGAGCAACTATTAAATTGGCTTCACTAATATTTTTGGTTTTGATGAAGGGGTACCATGCAATGATTAGTCTAGAGGAACTCTCCTCATAGTACATGGAACACCTCTATAGTGGATGAGCAGCTCTTGGAGATGCTGGAATTCTAAATTCACTTTCTTTACTTAAACTTTAATTTATAGAAATATTGAAGAGATGACAACCACATTATTATTAAAAGAATACCGAAAAGAGAGTTATTTGTTATTAAACATGGTTAAATTTTTTAACTTTCATAATTAAAATAAAATTATAAATATGAAAAAATCCGTAAAAAAACAAATGTATATCTACCACTAAAAATTTCCCCAAAAAAATTCATTCTCCAATTTATAGGTTCTAGATGATAAAATTAAAATAAACTATGAATTCATCCATTACCAAGATTTTTTAGTTCTTGAGAAAATCTAAAATAGGTGCCAAAACGACTCAAAGTTAGAACAATGTAGGGCATTTAAGATTAAGTATCTCAATATTTTTGAGTTGCTCCCCAAACAGAGGCTCTAGTAAATAAAACATCGGAGAAATTAAGTAAATTTAAGATCTAACTTGGCATTCCAAAATTTAATGAATCCGACACTAAGTCTAGATAAGTTTAATATGGAATTTTTTTAGAATAATTCTAAATTAGTTTAAGGATTCCATTGTATACTTTAGTAGCTTTGTTGTATGTTTAAAGAGGTTTTAAAGTGATTAGAATAAAATGTAAGATGTTTCCATGTGTATTAAGTGGATTATCAATATTTTAAATGAACATTATATTAAGTATATATGTTTTTATGTGGGTTATCAATATTTAAAATAAACACTATATTAAGTTTATATATCTTTATAGTAAGAAAAATATGAATCTTTTTTATCTTTATTCTTTTCTTATTTTCATAATATATGTATTAAATAAGTTATCAAAACTTTTAAATAAAAAATGATAAATCTATTTTAAATAAACATATATTAATTTTAAATATTATGTCAAGAAAAACATGGATCTCTTCTATCTTTATTCATAATATTCTTATTTTCATTATTTATAATAAAAATGTTTGAACCTTTTTTTTCAATATCAATAAGAATGACTAGAAAGCTATTAAAACTTGGCTAAAGTGAGACATTCCTTTTTCTAATATCATTTTCAAAAAAATAGATTTAATTATCAATAAATTTCACCTAAATTAATGTTCTATAGAAAGTTCAATTAAAATTAAAATTTTATTTCAAAACTTCATTTATAAAGTTGTAAATTCCAAACTTTGTAAATTTTTAGTTGAGTCAAATAAATTTTATTTTTATTGGTCTTACTATACCAAAGTCAATTGACTTAAGATAGAGCTTTTAATATTTAGTCATCACATCATAGTTAATATGTTTATAATCATCTTGAGTCCATGAAACACCATTTATGATAATGTTCCAAAGCTTAAGATGCATGGCATTAAATACATTAAGTGTGACATACAATGGGATGAACTCAATCTTTTATATATTATCAATGATATTTTATTTTTATAATAAAATGATTATATTTCTTAATTATGGTGTTTTTTTTTTTGATGTTGATGTTGATGCATGGATAATATAATTTGTTATAGAAAATATGTGTCAATAATATTTTTTTAATAGTAAATATGCATTGATAATGTTTTTTTGATAAATAAATATCAAATGTCATGTAAATATGACAAATGAGTTGGCATAACTTTAATAAATATTAATTTTTTTTCTTAAATTTCACTAATACTCTTTGTTGGATGGCACTCCTCTAACAATGTTTGCTTCAAATTTATAAAGACACTAAGTTTTTTTATGAAAATGGATGGTAGCATCAAGTTTATATAAGTCTCATCGATAGTTAGATATCAATTTATATGAGAGTATAATAATCCATTAAAAATTTTGAATGCAAGAATGCAGATTGAATTAGAATTGTGCAGTTTTCATTATTGAGTTTATGTTGTTTTTGTTTTTTTTTGTTTTTGTTTGTTGTTTTTTTTTTTTTTTTTGGTTAAAATGATTATAGAAAAAAAACTATTCAATTATAGTTTTTTTTTTTATCAATTTATATGAGAGTATCATAATCCATTAAAAATTTTGAATGCAATAATGCAAATTGAGTTAGAACTGTGCAGTTTTCATTGTTGAGTTGACATTTTTTTGGGTTGAAATGATTAAAAAAATTATTTTTTTTCCAAATCAATTATAGTTTCTTTTTCTTATCAAAAAATTTAGTTTTTATTTTATTTTATGTTATATTAGTAAAATAATTTTCTATCTTTGATTTATTTTTTTGTGATACTAAGAAGTTGATGCATTTTTTGTGTCAGTTTTAATTATATATATTATCATATTTTTATGGTTTTTTTTTTTTTCCTCCTCTTCCCATTTCGATATTCGCAGCATGTAATAAATATGTGATTTTTCTTATCAATTTTTGTAGAAAGGTTTAATATTTAATTAATTCTTTATATATTTATTTAGATTTGTGAACTTTGTATTTTAAAATTCCTATAAAGTAAGTTTTAAATTAAGAGAATTTTAAATATTTATTTTTAAATGATAATGACCTTTATAATAATGTATTATTTTTTAAAAAAATTATTAAAAAGGTATCGGTTTTGAATATTATTCTTTACAAAGAAATGAAAAATCCTATAAAATTATGTGATGTTTTTCTTTTTTCTTTTTGATAATTGATATAATGAAATAATTATGTGGTTTTTCTTATCAATTTTCTTAAAGAAGTTTAATATTTGATTAATTATTTGCATATTTATATTTGTAAAACTATTTTTCCATATTTTATTTACTCTTTTTAACAATACAAAAATGTTGGTGTGTTTTTTAGGCTATTTTCTTTACATATAATATATTTTTATTTATGAAATTTGAATATTTTTACTTATAAAAATTGTAAAAATATATATATATTTTTTGATAATTTTTAAATTTATATTTAAAATCACTTAAAAAATAAATTTTAAGTTGGGAAGATTTTAAATAATACATTTTTAATTACAATAGACTAATTTTATGGAATACCTTTTCCCTTTTGATAAAGCTCATTTAAACTAAATTATTTTTTAAGAAAGAAATAAATAATCATTATATATATATATATATATATATTCCAGAAACTTTATATTTATCTAGCTGAATGCATGGTCTTTACTCGATCCAAAATAGCAGTGTATTTTTTATTTCAGTTTCGAAAGGTACAATCCTATTCTACTTTGATTGATATTATGAAATATAATAATATTTTATTTTTAATTTATTATTAAAAAAATTAGAGTTGTGTTGCATATTTTATAAAATAATATCATTTACTTTTAATTTTTTATCCATTTTTTATGATTAATGTTATAAATAAAATAAGATTATTGAGATTATTTTTTTATTTGAAAATAATAAAATAATTATAATTTTTTCAATCTATTATTTTGTTGAAGTCAAAGTACATCTATTTCATAAAATTAAAAAATAATATTTATAATATTTAAGAAATTTATAAAATGAAAAGTTTAATTCAAAATTAATTATTTTTGATATTTTTATTTATAATTAATATTTATAAAAAATTTATGAATATAATTTATATTATTTATTTTTAAATAATATGTAAAATGATTTTAAAAGATAAATTGTGGCTAATGTGACTCTTGCTCCAACCCTTAACATAAAATTTAGAGCTTATGATTTATCCCCACACATATATTGTAAGTATAAGATATTCATGGCTTAAGATGTCATTTTGTATTGTTTAATGTTCATAAATTGTATGCAATAAAGTATATATATTTAACGTTAGATATTATTATTTATAATAAATTAATTATTATTTTATATATATATATATATATATATATATATATATATATATATATATATATATATATAATTTCAAAAAAAATATAACTAAACATAAATTTGAATTAATATATTATTTTTTAATGTTAAAATATATATATATTTTTTTTAATCTATTTTTTTATTTATTATAAAATTATCATTTTATATTTTTTGATATTAAATTTTAGATATTTTAGAACTTGGTATTAATTAAAAGATTTGCATTTTTTTTCTTAAATTTAAATTATATCGAAATAAAAATATATACTTTTGTTAAATATAATAATTCTTTAGATACAATGTTTTGTTAAATTTAAATTATATTTATTTTATAAAAATAAAAAAAATATATTTATAATATTTATGAAATCTATAAATAAAAACTTTCATTATAAAATAATTAATTTTGATATTATATTTATAATGAATATATAAATACATTCTATATAATTTATTTTCATATAAAATAAAAAAATATATTTATTTAATGTTGAAATGCCTTCCATTATCATATTTGTCTATTTCCTATATATAAATAGAATTAATGTTCATAAATTGTTTGCAATAGAGAATGTACTTGGTATAAACTATTGCTTTATGTGAAAATTAATCATCGTTGCAATCATTTTAAGGTGGTGTTCATATGCCATTCATATTGAGGTATAAATTTTGTACAGGATGTCATTTTATATTGTTTAATGTTGGAATGTATTGTTTTATTTTATTTATTTATTATTCAATATGTATTATTGAAATATTTTTTTATTATTGAATGTTAAATTATAAATAGTTTGCACTTATTATTTGTTAGTGAATTTATATTTAAAAAAGAGTAGGTTTTTATTTTTTATTTATTTATATTTTATAAGATTATATTTGTAAATATTTTTTGGTTAGTGCAATCAATTATTAAGAGAAATACTGGTTATTTCTTTTACAATATTTGATGAATTAATTTTCATAAATTGTTTACAATACATGATAGATTTTATATAAATGTTATTTTCTATAAAAAATTGTTATTAATATTATTTAATAAATATTAACAATTTGAATTTATTTTTGTAAAATATGATATATAATTTTTATCAAATATAATTATTTTGGAATAATTTGTATTTTTAAATATAGTTTGTATTTAAATGTGTTAATAGTGGCATTTTTTTAAATTTCGAATTTCATTTGAGCCTTGTTTCATAATATTTTAAGGCAATTTTGTATGTATAGAGCTTAAATTATAAACTAAGTATCTAGTGGTGCATTTATCTGAGGCTTCGATTATCTTATTGATTATGTTTGGATGCTTAACACCTTTATATTATCATTTTTAACCTTACTTTCCATATTAAAAATATATGTGGCCTTCCAAATTAGAATATTTTTAGGCCTCATGTCATTTATACTAGTTACTATCGGTATTGACTGTCGAAACTAACCAAAGATGTCAGAGCTAACCCAAGTACATTTTTAATTTATTTTGGGCATGTTTCAAATTTTTATCATTGTTTTGGCATGTTTGAATTTATTTTGTCTACTTTGCATGCCACTAGATCCTTAATTCAAAGTTAAAGACTCTTATATATACAAAGCTACAATAAGTTATTTTGAGCAAAAACAATTTACATTATCAATAGATGTACAAGATTATATGTTTCACCTATAAAATTATTAGAGATGAAAATGAAGTTTACAAGGGTCAATTTACATATGCATGCTTGTGTCAATGGCAAGATAAGAGAAAGAGCATTTAGGTTTGCATCTACTATTACACACACACACACACATTAATGGGATGACCACATTCAAGTTTGAACATAATTCATAGTATTATAAATTAGTATAGTGCTTAGTTAGTCAATGGGGATTGATCAAGGTCAGTCTAACTCAATCTTTTGGCATGACATCCCCATTTTATGTCAAATTCTAGGTGAAAAATTATGGTTTAACATACAAGTGCACATGCATGATTCTAAAGGTGGAGAAAGGTATAAATACACATTACAGATAAATACACATTATTATATAAGAAAATAAGATATCAATGTGTGAGGGGTTAGTACTGACCACTTCAGGTCAGTATTGATTATCAATACTGACCTAACTAGATAAAACATAATACAAGAAATTGACAGAAACAAACCATACACAAAGCATTTGTAAATTCCTGAGATGTGGCATTTAAATAATCATAACTTGAGTAAACAAGACAAACATGCTAAGAGCCTTCATACCTCTTGTTATAAATTTAGAGTTATATTTAGTTTATATGCTTATCATGGTTTGGATCAGTTTATGAATACTTTTATATAATGTAAAATTTAGAAATAATTCATTATTATATTAATTGTATATCCTATTACATGGTTCCAAAATAAAATTAGAGTACGAAAAAATGGTGAACCCATATATTTGATTGAACCATCCTTCCAAGGTTTCATATTTTTTTTGTCTTAGGGTTTCAAATTTCATTTCTAATTTCCACACACAAAAAATATTTTCACCTTCCCAAAGTCGTAGAATTTTTGTCCAAGGGTTTTATACTTGATTTTTGATTTTTGTACACAAAAACATATTTTCACCATCGAACCTAGTTCTTCCATGCTTGTTTACTTATTTGGAATTGACCTTGATTATATTGCAATAGCTTGTTTAGGTCCAAATAAATCAAACATAAAAAATCAATCAAAAATCCCTAATGACTCTCATCTTTTGGATTTATTATTATTTAGCACCCCATCCCTTATGCATATGATAATCAATGGACTAATAACCAAACATGATAATTATATACATGAAGAATATAATAGTGAAGGAATGGATTATGACTATTAATATCAAGAGAATTGGTATAATAGTGAAGAATAAAATGAATACACTAATTTTGAAGTAAAAGAACCTATCTCTCCTACTTCTTCGCATTATTATTTCAATAATACACTAGAACAAGATGAAAAAAATAGTAATAAATATATTAATATTCCTAACACATCCTATGAACTAAAAAGTGAATATTATCTCTCTAATACACCCCATTTATCTCTAAAACTTTACACTACACTTCATCTCATTAATCATTATAAAATACAAAGGCATAAGTTCTTCATAGATATGGCAAAAGAATGTGAATATTTTAAAATTCATTCTCTCTCTATAAATGACAAAAGAATGTGAATAATTTGAAATTTATTCTCTCCAGAAAGGGAAAAATATTGTGAAAAACATGAAAGTTATTCTCTTTCTCTAGAAATGGGGAAAGAGTGTGAAATATCTTCTCTCTTTAGAAATACTAAAGTATACAAATTATTTTATTTGAATTTTGGTAATAGGAGATATATTACCCTAATTAGATAAACTATTGTGCAAAATCAGACTGTTACAAATATGAAATAAATTATACATTTGTTTTGGAAATTTGATAAATATGAAAACTTATAAAATAAGGAAAGTGCAAGAGAAAATATAACAGTTATCTAGAAAACTAAGATGTATAATGTTTCAGGATCTGAGACTGAGCTTAGCTAGAAAACTGAGATGCAAGCTGTTTTAGGATCTGAGACTCAATTGTCTAGCTATGTTGAATACATTAAAGATTAGAAACAAGAGTTGGTAGAGTCCCTAGATAGGAGCATTGTAATTGGACATGGTAGGGGTGCATTTTAGTTATTATAATGTTATTGTTTGAAAGTGATAAGATTTATGAGTTATGTATGCCTCCACCTATTTAGTCTGTAGACTATGTGGGAGCTTTTGACTCACTTATGTGACTATTGTGTCATGGATTTTCTACTCAAACCCTAGTTCAATAGGCAAGAAGACTAATGCAAATCATGGAATAAAATTGGGTTAGTGATTGAATTTATAAAAGACCTTAACACACCCTACGTTGAGCATTGGTTACATACCAAAACTCCAAAGAGGGATCAAACTCCCTGTAGTTCTCTCATGTTCTAGTTGTGTGTGTGAAATTGGTGTATTATGTTAGATGTTGGTGATATTTTGGTGTGATTAGGTGCTTCAATCATGACTCGTGGCCTTGAATATGTATCCAAACTTTAGTTCAGGGCTACTAGGTTTGTATGTAATCAGAATTGGGAAAAATATGAAATTTGATCACAATGTGCAATTTCAATTCTGGTGTTTTTTTATGTGTAAGCCACTTATGTGAAAAATGATTTGGAATATGTTTATATAATGGTATTTTAAGAATTCCTTTAGGTGGAGATTATTGAAACTCAATGGCCAACTTTTACATTAATTTTAATTTTTGAAAATAGCCATTAGTTGGTGGGAGGACAACATCTAAGGAGGCAAACAAAATTGGGGTGTGTTATTGTCCAAATGAGGTGATCATGTCAAAAATATGGAAACAATGAAGAAAAATGTGTCAATCAATATGGGTTTGAGCCTAGGTTATTGAAAAAGATGAATAAATGTGCCTTGGGGTGACTTGAGGTGTTCCTAAGGGTGGTTCACCATGTAGAAAGTGAATAAAAATGACCTAGGATAGGTCATGAGCTTAGTGTGTCAAAAGGATGGTCATAAGTACATGATTTTAGCTTAAATTTTAGTTTATATGACTATAATTTGTCCCATTTTATTTTATTAATGTAGAAAAGTGAAATTACTAGAGTAAAAGAAAAAGATATGTACTTGAACTTACCTATGAAGTGAATTTTAGGCCACAACATCAAGTTGTGTTCAAAACAAATTGGAAACGAAATATGTATAAAATTAGTCATTACTTAGGATATAAATAAATAATCAAACATAATAAAATCAATATATAAAAATAATAAATGAATACACCTGATTAGGTACATGAACCGTTGTGTTTTCTAGTGTAAAATTGGTGATTGTGGAGGTTAGGCCCCCTTAGATATCTTATTTGTGTTGAAAATATTGGATTGGACTATGCATACGCTAATCATCATTAATTAGGAGAGTGTGCTTAAGAACTCAAGGTATGGTTGAATCCATCATTGCATACTTATGGTAGTAAAGCAACTTGGAATTCCTATATGAATCCTAATAGAGTGTTATAGTGTAAAACTAGTGCAAAAAAGGGGTGAATAAACTGTTGCAAATGAAATAGGCTCATTTTTGTTTAAAACTAACACAAAATTTGTGCAAAACTAGTGTACATAGTTTGTGTAATATGAGTTTGGTGTATATATTATGTGTAATGATAAGTATTTCCATTCCATTTTCTAAAATGGTACAAAATCGAGCAAAATTGAAAGCCATATCTACACACATGACCCCAATCTAATATTTGGTGTATATGGATGCTAAGACTAAGTAATAATAACTAAAATTATGAGTAAAATATATGTATAAAAACTGGAACACATGCTGCACATGATGCCCCTAATCTAATCAAGTTTGATACAAAATCTTAGTGAATTCTAAGAATTGAAAATTCAAACTATGACAAACTGATATGGGTTGTCTAAGATTTTGAAAGATTTTGGAAATGATTATTTTATAATCTCTAGCACAATAGTGCCCTGCTTGGACAATAATGGGGTGCATTGTTGTCCAAACTAATTTTATGAGCACATTTTAAGTATATTGTGATCCACTATCTAAGGACTTCAAAATTGTCTATCTATTGTCTATGTATGTCTATGCATCGAATTGAGTGGGTGAAATCTCTAATACAAACCGCTATGTATGCCCCCTATTTTGATGTGAGTTATTGTTCATTCACAATAACTTGCCTCAAAATAAAAAGTTATGTGAGATATGTTATGTAAATATATGTAAATTTTATTATTAATGATAACATAGAGGAGCATGGAAAAATCATATAGATAAACCAAGTATAATATCAATGTGAGATGTATGTTAGAACAAGTATACATAGTGTGAATGTCTAGATAAATGTTATCAATTAGGCACACAAATAAGTGATCCTGAGTATTGAAAGTTAAATATAACTACTTGGGAGGAATGCATGATATCCATCATGGCATCAAAATCTGGGTAAACTAATAAAATAATCAAGAAAGAGTCATAGCCATGATGCACACATATATAAAATACATTCAAAGCACACAAGGCACATAAATAGAAGGTCAAGGGGCCATTTACAAAGGGTATGTTCAAATGTCACTCACGTACATATAATCAAGTAAATAAGGATTACATCCACACATGCAATGACATATTCAAATATCCTTAATATAAATCAAACACATAAAAAGACATGTTCAAATTCCCCCACAGGCATAGAATCAGGGAATGAAGGATAAAAGCCACACATGCAATAACATATTTAAATGTCCTTAATCAAAATAAACACACACATAAAACATGAATTATGAAAGCAAACATGAAAGCATGGATGGATATGTATTTGATCAATATAAGTAATTTGAAAGACAAGTAGGTTCAGTAAATTAGATAACCAATAGTATATCAATGTGTTATGTAACAAACATGTTGGAGTCTTACTAAAAATATGTAAAAAAAATTTAACATATATACTATAAATATATTACACCATGAGAATATAAACAAATATCATATATAATACTCTAAGTGTGACAACTGAAAATGAATCTTACTGCATCATACATCATTTATCCCTATCTTCATAAGAAACAAATCATAATACAAATATATAAAGTGATTTCAAATAACCAACCATGGCTGGTTATTACAAATTACTTTATATATTTGTACAATATATAGCCACTACTGTCATTCTACAATAAATAGGTACTTAAATCTCTTCAAGATAATTTTTTCTATAATAAATACAATATAATACAATGTACATAAATAAGATACATGGTTTCTTGGAGCATGAGTTCTCTAGACTCTCCAGTATTTGTGGTAATCTCAAGTGTCATCTCAAAAGTAGTACTATTTTGGGGAGGGAGAATAGTATTTGAGCACTTTTCCACACCAACCATGAAGCAATGATCCTCCACACTAATCCCACCAGGGAATGGTCCTCCCTTCATGGATGAGTAGATAGTGATGATGTAGGAATCTAAAGAGTCAAGTTAGTGCCTGTGTGTGGTGTGATTTCTAAAACTAAACATGCGTTGTATCATAGAAAACTTGTTCTATTGCAAGATATCACACAAACATGTAAATCATACTCATGAAATGATAATGTCTCACTAAACATACTTTGACCAAAGTTTTCAATAATAATAAATAATAACGATCTATAGATCAGTTAAAATTCATACACATCACTTGATCGAATTACCTTCATTTGGCATTGTGATGCTAGTAATCCAAAGAAGTCTATCTCACTCTTTACTCAGTATCAACAATGTGAGATTGGTTAACATAATATAATCAAAAGATTCATACAATTTACATCCTATGAGAAATCATATCACATAGTATGTTATGCACAGGATAATCAAAAAACATATATTTATTTCATCAAATGTATGAATGAATCTCACATTATTATATATCCTATACTAGAAATAATGACTTTAGTTTATACCACCTAGGTTAAATATGCAATTAAATGCATATTCTAATTACCACAATTTGTTTTCAAACATGCTACACCATATGATAACACATATTATGATAGTCTAGTATCATAAAACCCAATTACTAATTACCCCCATAAGTCATAATAAAGTAGTTATAAATCCATAGAAACATAAGCTTCTATTCAAGCAACTAGACATAACAAAAAAAGTCTTAGTTCCCATAAACTTAAAGTATTCCATTTTAGCATTATTTATACTCTCAGGGGTTGATGCACATATACATAAAGTCTTACTAACTATTATAAATCATGTTATTCAAATAAATAACCAATTTATATACATTTAGTCTGTCAAATATATGAATGAGTTCTAAGTATATCAATTCTAGTTTGCTACCACCCAGATATGACATACAATTATACTGTAGTACTCTATGACATCTCATAATATCATAGTTCATTATATATGAACATAACTACATAATTACACATAACCAAACTTACGATTTCAAGAATCAATTGACCCACAATCATAAATAATAATCAAGCATGGGATTATACCACCAAGGTATACCTTATGTTTAAACTGCATACTAGCATTTAAATAAACATAACTTATGAACATGCATCATGATGCACTGTGTGTGTGTGTGTGTGTGTGTAAACACTTGTACATATTAATATACTCATAATATGTACTACACACAAGTTTTCATTACTGTATGTAAATATATATCAATAGTTTAGTCAAGTTATTCTCCAGAGTCAAATAACTCATAACTAAATTATACCATAATCTATTTACATTCTAGGAGACTGTATTTAAACAAGTAACCAATCAATACATAAATAATGTAATAGTCATCTAGAATTCTAGACAATGACTCCTTATAATTTAAATGTTCAATATACCTTTCTTGTTACCAAGATACATTAATCATCTTTATTAAGCTAATGGTTTCAATCAAGGTAACACTTCCCCATGGTTTTATCCCTATCAAAATATATTATCACCATGATAGTTAACTCTGTATACACTGTCTATCGTAGGTATTTAGCAATACACGAATTGCTCTTGATATACTAAAGTTTCATTGTGTGTGTGTGTGTGTGTGTGTGTGTGTGTGTGTGTGTGTGTGTGTGTGTGTGTGTGTGTGTGTGTGTGTAACTAAATCCAGAATAATATACTAAAGTAATAATATAATGATACTTAAATCTCAATACCTTATAGAATAATGATAATGATATGAGTATCATAGTACAGTTTATGAAAGAGGTATAGTCCATATATTCAGACAAATATAAATATTCAATAATGTATTTAGTTGATACATCAACCATATATATTTTATTTCATTGAGTTCATATATGTTCCAAAACATGTGACAATGATTATGCATATCGGTATGAATAAATGTTCATAGCAGTGAAAACATTCAACCTTTGATTAGAATTAACATGTTTAATTTTATATTCTGTTATTTACTCTTTATTATAGACAATTTGTAGGACACCCTACATATGTATGTTTATATAAATCAAGATGTCTTACACAAATCACTATTTTTATACAAAGTGTTATATTTATTCAAATAGATATAAGCATTCAACATATACTTACAGTATTACTAGCATACCAATTTGATTTTGACTTTTATACTTATGTATAATAATAGCAACTAGCAATGGCCTAGGTAATTTCCATAAACAAGTCAACATGAATTACCAACGTACTAACATACAATATATTATTTATTAACATGATTCAAAAATACCATTATGCCACACTCATTAACTTGAGAGTTGGATTGTTGTTCATACACCATGGCATTCACCCTTTTACCCAAATACTTGGGGGAAGAAGAATATATGCCAAAAATTTATTAGAGACTTAGCCTTCTATGATAATAACTAGCATATAAGTCCCAAGAACATAGTGGTATTTAATACATATAATATAAGAATGCATAGAAGTTTAATATAAGAAAGGATGATTTTATATACCCACTGGTATAAATCATTGCTCATTCAAATGAGTCGCTATGCATGCAAATAAAACATTATACATACAAATAAATCACTACCCCATGACTAAGTAGAGTTCGCTGAATTATAATAATAAGTCCATTATTAACATTTTAAAAAACATGTAACTATTATTATAATACCAATAATTTAATCCTAGAAATCATTATTTTACTATATCTATATAATCATAAAATCAATTGAAATCATTGTATCCTCTCTCTCTCTCTCTCTCTCTCTCTCTCTCTCTCTCTCTCTCTCTCTCTCTCCTCTCTCTCTCTCTCTCTCTCTCTCTCACACACACACACACACACACACACACACACACACACACACACACATTAATATTTACTATTGAAAACTAGGGGACATGTATTCCTAGAAGCAAACTATATGCACATACAATGATATGAATTCTTGGGGAGTATATCATTATTTATGTACATATTAATATTTAGTATGCTAATACATATATGATCTTATACAAATATCTTATTGTTTTAATACTGAGTTCATTATTCCCAATATAATTCTATGTTCATTGTCTTAATAAAATATATTGTTGTTAATTTCAATATAATTTCATGTTAATTCCAATATAATGTAATTGAACTATATACTATCTTAATAAAATAGATCATTGTTTATTAACTTAGCTATCAATGGACAAAAATATCTTATTAGATGTTTTTTTAACTTATCTATCATTTGGAAGATATATCTTAGGTAATTCCAATATAACATGAATTGGTGTACTTTTACAAATCGCTATAATTAAATACCTAGATCACTAAATTCTTCTAAGTCACTGTTCCAAGTCATTGAGTTTGGTATACTATTAGCATATACATAAGTATAATAACAATATATATAGAATTAGACACTTATTATTCTAGATCCAATAAATAAAAAGACACAAAAATAAATAGTAAAGTAAAAAATATATATTGTGGAGTGATACAACACTAACTTATGCTTCTATTGCATTTTATAATTGTGTCAATAAACCAGTAATCAATTATTGGTGACTATAATTTACATACCTTTGATTAAATTGGATGTCATCAAATATGATATATTTTTTTTAATTTAAGGCAATACTAACCTTTTATTAGCACACAAACCATACCAAAAGATTTTCTCTCCTCTTACAATCCAATCTCCTCCTTAAAACTAGGTTCCCTCTCTTCCCATGCTGCTCACTTTCCTATCTTCTCTCCTCTCTTTTATGATGTGCCCTCCTTTTCTTATTTACTTGAGAAAAGTGTAGCTTTTATTTTTTTTTAAGATTTTTCTCTTTGTTTTATTATTTTTATGAATTCCTTTCTTTGTCTTTCTTTTTCCTTTGAATGCACATTGGGTTTTTTAAAAATTATTATTACTTTATTTATTTCATTTATTTTTTTCTCTTTGTTTTTAAAATGGCATTCTCTTTTTTTTTAAATGTTTTTCTCATTAATTAATAATAATAATAATAATAATAATAATAATAATAATAATAATAATAATAATAATAATAATAATAACCAATTTTAGCAATACAGTTAACAAAAGGTCAATAACATTTTTTAATCTAAAAATGGTATATAAGATATTACTATACAAATTTGTTCAAATTATAAAAATCACAAAAAATTAATGCTTATAGATATACCCAAAATGCAAACACATGATGTTACTCTGATATAACCATTAAATTAAACCAACCATGAATAAATAACTCTTAATGTAATCAATATTAAATACACTAAGCTAATCATTTGTTCATACATCTAACATGTGATAGCTATTATGGTGTGTAAAGGGTTCTAGCTAGTTTATCTATCATCCTCTGATATTTCATCTATGTCACCCTCTCCTGTGATACTCTCTCTCCATCACATTCTAAGGGATGAGTTCTCCCGCATCAACCTCACAACAAGCAAGTAGTTAGACCATAATAATCATAATATACATACATCATGAAATGTTATCAAAATAATAAATCAACATGTTTGTAATGTAAACATATATACTACAGCTAACTCATATTAATGTAGTTATGTAATCTAAGCAATATCCTATTATCTCATAACAACATATATCAAATCTTAGTTAAAAATAACCAAATCTAAATTTGTCAACTATAAATATTCATGGATAACCTAGTAAGCTTGTTTGGTGAGGAATCGGGATGTAACATCCTTCCCCCCAAAATCTAGTCATCATCCTAGATAACTTTTATTCCAACATAAGTTCTAAATTAAAAACATTGATCATCAAAAAAATAACATAGTATAAAATATCAAATCAAGTAAATAAACGTGAAATTTACCTATAGAACTCATCATAGTCTTTTTAATTAGTATTAGTCTCACAAGACCCTACTCTGTGACATCTCCTTATTATGAAAACAAGGTTTGTGAGTGTCACTTACTCTACTTGGTTCTATCATGACCACTCCAGAATCTAGAACTAACAAGATAATCCTAAACATATCATGGTAAAAGTTTCACTGACTTCCCAAAAGCACATGAGATCATCATTAGAGCTAAAAATAAATGGCTAGGGAGAGTTCCACAAAACCTTTCAACCCCTTTTCACATCTCTCTAATCTAGAGAGTATTTTTCTCATTTTAAAGAAAAATATTTCGGAAGCCTGGTAAGAATGATATATATAAGTTAATAATATCGCTACTCTACATAGCTTCAAGTAAGTATAGCATGTCAATACTGTCACTACTCCACATAGCTTCTGGACAAGTATGATGATCAATAGGAACTAGAAATACTATATTTCCAATGTATACAACATTTCAAAATTAAGGTATACTCATTCCACAATATACATGCATATATCTGTATGATTGAATTTAACAAGCCAATCTACCAAATCCTAGATTTGATAAGCTCCCCTTATTGGATCCTAACTCAATAAAAAAAATTATTGAAAAGCATTATTTATCATATAAAAACTTCACAAAATAAAATACAACTAGTCATACAAAAAAAATGGGTGGAAAAGTCACACCCAAAAAATCACACCGGGCTATTGAAGCCCTAAGAAAAAAAAAACAACTATAGGGCATACTAGCCAGAAAGTCTAACATGTGTGCACTAACAACCAAAACATGATAAAGCACAAACAAACAAACAAGTCTTTAAGCAGCAGTAGTGAACATGGTAGCAGGTGGCAGAAGTGGTGGAGGGTCCTGAGGCTTTTCTCCTCACCCCCCATTAGTTGGGGGTCCTCATCCAAGGTAAGATGCTCCCACCAATCATTTTATTACTCTTGAAGAGCTTGTTATAGTTGCTTAGAATTTTGTTGAGGTAGAGAAATGGCAAGCATTAGGCATGAAAACTTTTTCCTACTGGGGAGCCACCTAACCTCCTCCACTGTCACTGTCATGATGAGATGATCTACTTAGAAAATAAGTAGTCCCACACCCAGGAGATGGCTAGCGAGAGTGAGAAGAGGATCTCCTCTGACTCTGGGGTTGATAGATTTGAGACTGAGAATTCCTAGCTTCACCACCACATCCTCAAAGAGGAGTGTGTTCCAGTGATTCCTGACTAACAACACAAGGGGCATTACCCCAGTAATCTAAAATTTCCTATAAATAATGAATTTTTAGCCACACTTTTTTTATCTAGCTTTGGATCTTAAGGGTAATAGTGGAGATCACATTAATTTGGTTATAAATTAAAAAACCAAATTTCCATAGCTTCATGATTAAAACAAACTTTATTTCTAGATTTCTAGATTTGAAATAAAATATCAGTGCAAAAAATCTACCAAAATATTTTGTATCTTGCAAGAAGCAAGGTTGAGTCCCCAAAAAGAGCCATTTTCCAAGTGAACATTTTAGGTTTGAAGGGTTTAAAAAGAGAGTGAATCCATCTCCAAGCAGACTGTGTATGGGGACAAAACCAAAAAAGGTGCTTAATGGTTTTTGGGCAGTGACAAGCATGACAAGTGGGAATAGGAACCCCCATATGCTTGAGTTGGTCTCCAACAGGGAGCCCATGATATATAATGCACCATAGAAAGAGATATTTGTGAGGCTCCAAGAGAGCCAACCATATATTATTAAATCTCCTCAACTAAACATAATGAAGAGTGTTAAGACTCCAATGTCTCTTGAGCACCTCAATATCTATATGTTGGGTAGCAAGAATATTATATCCCAACTTAGGGGCATAACAATGAAAAGGAGTGGTTGTAGGCCAATTCCAATCCTTCCACCATGGGGTGAGATAGGACACTCCAATTTTGTGCAGATACTCACCAAGTATGACTTTCTGAATTTCAAAAAGATATTATTTATCTTTTTTATTAAGTTGAAACCTATCTTTCACAATATTCCAAGGTATCCAATCCCAAGATATCTTACAGAAAAGATCTCTAATGTGTTTAATAACTTTTTAAAAAGCCTAAGACTTTTTATCCAAGGAACCATGGCAAAGGGAACATTATGGAAATTGAGAATAAGGGACCACCAGAGAGATTGAGAATTAATAGAGAGACCATTCCTAAATCCATCTCCAATCTAGACCAATTGAGATTTAAGAATCTCTCAAGCATTCCATATGCTTTGTATGACAAAAGAGCCAGTGATTTTGATAGGCACAGGTATGCGGAGGAGGGTATGCAAGTCAATACCCCACCATGCCTTCCTACCTAGAGGAGATCCTTGAGCAATGTAGTTTATGATAAGGATCTTCCATGCTTCATCTCCTTCCAAGCCTCTTATAATCCACTTGACACTAAGAGCAATGCCTTGAAGTTTAATGTCAATAAGACCAAGACCACTTGCTTCCTTAGGCCTACATTAAATGACCCAAAACACTATAAAACCTTTGATGGCCTTCACAATTAGCCCAGAGGAAGTCATGAAGAAGCTTTTCCAACTTGGCATAAGAGGAATTAGAAGGGGCCCAATAGGAAGAGTAATAAACATGAGTAACATCCAAGACCTTAGAACATATCTAAATTTTCCTAGACAGATTAAGAGGCTTAGCAATCCAATTAGTAATTTTTTCTTTAACCCTCTATATGACACCAGACCAAAGATCAACAGGGGAAGCCCGAAAAGCAAAAAGAATAATAAGGAATTTAAATTAAATACCTGAGAGGATCTATTGCCATTGATAACCCTCAAGCCAACAGGGTTTAGTAGAATTGGGTCTTTTTCCATTGAATGGAAGATCTTGAGACCAAACAAAAAATATCAAGATATTGCATGGCATTGCTGATGAACTCTCCATCTTCTTGGAGAGTAATAAAGGAGTTATTTACGAATTGACCATTAACCAATTGACGATCTGAGGTAGGAAAAGAGATACCTTTAACCACCCCTCTAAAATTATAGTCAGCTAAAAGATAAGTGTTGGTCTGTCATACCAAACATTTCTGTCATATTAAACTATCCATAAAGCAGTGCCAATTTTACAGTGGTTTTACGGAGCATAGGTGTATTGAATGAATGATAGCTATCTATACTTATCAACCCACGGTTGTCTCTCGTCACCTTAAAATCTATATTTCTATGGAAATCTTCAGTAACAGTATTTTTTTGGATTTTTACAAACAGCCGCAGGCCTGCATTTTATCATATATCTTCTGCAATAAATTTGTTGTCTACGTAAGGGAGCAATTTTCTTTAATAGTCAGATGCACTTCTTGCATATGTAAGTCAATTCAATTTAAGGTTAAATGGTATGTTTTGGATCTTGACATTTTTAATAGATAGTTAATTTTAAGATTTTAATAAATGGTGTGTTTTGGATTTTGACATTTTTAATAGATATTAATTTTAAGATGTCAAATTATTGTAAGTTGAGAATTATTTTTGGACAGATTATTAGTTTTAAGATATTGAGTTATTATTTATGGAGAATTATTTTTGGACCTTAACATTTTATATAGAGAATTAATTTTCAAATGCTAAGTTATTGTCGGTGGAGAATTATTTTTGGACTTTAATATCCTCAATAGAGAATTAGTTTTGGGATGTCAAATGGAAAATTATTTTTGAACCTTAACATTTTCAATAGAGAATTAATTTTAAAATGTTAAATTATTATCGGTGAAGAATTATTTTTGAACCTTAATATCTTCAATAGAGAATTAGTTTTAAGATGTCAAGTTATTGTCCATGTAGAATTATTCTTTAATTTTCAGATGCATTTATTGAATATGTAAGTCAATTCAAACTAGGGTTAAATGGTATGTTTTGGATTTTGACATCTCAACAAATAATTAATTTTAAGATGTGCTGAGAATTATTTTTGGACAGATTATTAGTTTTATATGTTGAGTTATTATTGGTGGAATATTATTTTTAGATTTTGACATTTTTAATAGATAATTAATTTTAAGATATCAAATTATTGTTGATGAAGAATTATTTTTGGGATCTTTAATAGAGAATTAATTTTAAGATGTCAATTTATTATTATTGGAGAATTATTTTTGGACCTTAAGATTTTTAATAGAGAATTAGTTTTAAGATATCAAATTATTATTGGTAGAGAATTATTTTTTTGAATCTTGAAATTTTCAACAAAGAAAAAAAAATTTAAGATATCAAATTATTGTTGGTAGAGAATTATTTTTAGACTTTATCATCTTTAATAGAGAATTAGTTGTAAGATGTCAAGTTATTGTCAGTGGAGAATTATTTTTGAACCCTGACATCCTTAACAAAATATTAGTTTTAGGATGTCAAGTTATTGTCGGTAGAAAATTATTTTTAGACCTTAACATCCTCAACAAATGATTAATTTTAAGATGCCAAGTTATTGTTCCATAGAAAAATATTTTTTAACCTTGACATCGTCAATAAATGATTAATTTTAAGATGTCAAATTATTGTTCGATAGAAATATATTTTTTAATCTTGACATCTTCAAGATAATTAATTTTTGGATGTCAAGTTATTGTTCGATAGAAAAATATGTTTTAACTTTGACATCCTCAATAAATGATTGATATTGAGATGTCAAGTTATTGCTCGATTGAAAATTGGCATCCTCAAGATAATTAATTTTAAGATGTCAAATCATTGTTTAATAGAAAATATGAAGATTTTGAAAATAGGAAAGTATTTTGAATTAAGATAAAGATTTGGGTTTGAGTTACTTTTAGAAACTCATTATAAATTTAAAAATTGATTATTTTATTTTTCTAAATTAAATATTACATTTTAATTTTTTTTTTTTAATATTCAAATGCACTTTTTAAATATGTAGGTCAATTCAAATTAGGGTTAAATTGTATGTTTTGGATCTTGACATCTCAATAGAGAATTGATTTTAAGATGTCAAATTATTGTAAGTTGACAATTATTTTTAGATAGATTATTGGTTTTAAGATGTTGAGTTATTATCATTAGAATATTATTTTTGGATCTTGATATCTTTATAGAGAATTAATTTTAAGATGTCAAATTATTATCAGTGGAAAATTATTTTTGGAATTTTTAATAGCTAATTAATTTTAAAATGTCAATGTATTATTAGTGGAGAATTATTTTTGGACATTAACATTTTTATTAGAGAATTAGTTTTAGGATATCAAGTTATTGTCCATGGAGAACTATTTTCTAGACCTTGACATCTTCAATAGAGAACTAATTTTAAGATGTCATATTATTGTCGGTGGAGAATTATTTTTGGACCTTGACATCCTCAATAGAGAATTAGTTATAAGACGTCAAGTCATTGTCCGTGTAGAATTATTTTTGATCAAGAGTATTAGTTTTAGGATCATCTTCAACAGATAATTAATTTTAGGATAGTTATTGTTAGATAGAAAAATATTTTTTAACTTTGACATCCTCAACAGATGATTAATTAAATCTTAAAATTAATTATCTCTTAAGGATGTTAGGGTCATTTTGGTGGAGAATTACTATTTTAAGTATTGTTTAGGAAAGATTTTGAAAATAGGAAAGTATTTTGAATAAAAATAAGGATTTGGGTTTGAGTTACTTTTAGAAACTCATTATCAATAAATTAGGAAGGACATTTCACATTAAAATTTGATCATTTTATTTTTTTAAATTAAATATTAAAATTAAAATATTTAACAATTAATTTTATATAATATTTTTTATAAATGAGTTTAATAAGTATTGTTCTTTAATTAGAATTTATTGATATATTTATTAGTCATATTAAAATAATAATATATATATGGTTGTACAACAAAAAGGCGATTGGTTATTATTATGACATATTAATGTTAGTATAATACACGACTCATAACAAAAAAGTAAAGTTGTTGGCTAACTACATTTATACAACAACATGATTAAAATATCATATCAATAAGATAATTGAGAATATAAAGCACAAACAAACCAGAGGGTGGTGGAGGTTGATCATATTTGGTAGGCAAAAAAATTTAAGAAGAGGGCTCTCCTAAAAGAGGATCAAAGCGACCTATCCTTCTTACATAGTTTTAGAAGGAGCTAGGTGGAGTCAAAATAAAATCCCACAGGGCCACCAGACATCACAAGGTAGGTCCACCGAGACATGCCAACACAAGAATTTAAATGTGGTAGAAAAATCCAACCCCTTGTTGAGGAGTAAAGGTTGAGCGACTATTAGATTGGTTTCACCGATATTTTGGTGTTGATGGAGGGGTACCATGCAATGATTAGTCTAGAGGAACTCTCCTCATAGTACATGGAACACTCTTATAGTGGATGAGCCGCTCTTGGAGATGCTGGAATTCTAAATTCACTTTCTTTACTTAAATTTTAATTTATATAAATATTGAAGAGATGACAAGCACTTTATTATTAAAAGAATATCGAAAAGAGATTTATTGGTTATTAAAGATGGTTAAATTTTTAAACTTTCATAATTAAAATAAAATTATAAATATAAAAAAAATCCATAAAAAACAAATGTATATCTACCACTAAAAATTTCCCCAAAAAAATTCATTCTCCAATTTATAGGTTCTAGATGATAAAATTAAAATAAACTGTGAATTCATCCATTACCAAAATTTTTTAGTTCTCGATAAAGTCTAAAATAGGTGCCAAAATGACTCAAGGTTAGAACAATGTAGGGCATTTAAGATTAAGTATCTCAATATTTTTGAGTTGCTCCCCAAACAGAGGCTCTAGCAAATAAAACACCAGAGAAATTAAGTAAATTTAGGATCTAACTTGGCATTCCAAAATTTAATGAGTCCGACACTAAGTTTAGATAAGTTTAATATGGAATTATTTTAGAATAAATCTAAATTAGTCTAAGGATTTCATTGTATACCTTAGTAGCTTTGTTGTATGTTTAAAGAGGTTTTAAAGTGATTAGAATAAAATGTAAGATGCTTCCATGTGTATTAAGTGGATAATCAATATTTTAAATAAACATTATATTAAATTTATATGTTTTTATGTGGGTTATCAATATTTAAAATATACACTATATTAAGTTTATATATCTTTGTGGTAAGAAAAATATGAATATTTTTTATCTTTATTCTTTTTTTATTTTCATAGTATATGTATTAAATAAGTTATCAAAACTTTTAAATAAAAAATGATAAATATATTTTAAATAAACATATATTAATTTTAAATATTATGCCAAAAAAAACATGGATCTCTTCTATCTTTATTCATAATATTCTTATTTTCATAATTTATGATAAAAATGTTTGAGCATTTTTTTTCAATATCAATAAGAATGACTAGAAAGCTATTAAAACTTGGCTAAAGTGAGACATTCCTTTTTATAATATCATTTTCAAAAAAATAGATTTAATTATCAATAAATTTCACCTAAATTATTGTTCTATAAAAAGTTCAATTAAAATTAATATTATATTTCAAAACTTCATTTATAAGGCTGTAAATTCCAAACTTTGTAATTTTTTAGTTGAGTCAAATAAATTTTATTTTTATTGGTCTTAGTATACCAAAGTCAATTGACTTAAGATAGAGCTTTTAGTATTTAGTCATCAAATCATAATTAGTATGTTTATAATCAACTTGAGTCCATGAAACACCATTTATGATTATGTTCCAAAGCTTAAGATGTAGGCATTAAATACATTATTTATTATACCGATAAGTGTGACATACAATGGGATGAACTCAATCTTTTATATATTATCAATGATATTTTCTTTTTATAATAAAATGATTATATTTCTTAATTATGGTATTTTATTGTTGATGATGATGCATGGATAATATAATTTGTTATAGAAAATATGTGTCAATAATATTTTTTTAATAGTAAATATGCATTGATAATATTTTTTTGATAAATAAATCTCAAATGTCATGTAAATATGACAAATGAGTTGGCATAACTTTAATAAATATAAATTATTGTTCTTGAATTTCACTATTACTCTTTGTTGGATGGCACTCCTCTAACAATGTTTGCTTCAAATTTATATAGACACTAAGTTTTTTATGAAAATAGATGGTAGCATCAAGTTTATATAAGTCTCATCGATAGTTAGAATGATAAATTTAATTTAATTAAAAAAAAAAAAAAAAAAAATTCCAAATCAGTTATAGTTTCTTTTTCTTATCAAAAAATTTAGTTTTTATTTTATTTTATGTTATATTAGTAAAATTATTTTCTATATTCGATATATTTTTTTGTGATACTAAGAAGTTGATGCATTTTTTGTGTCAGTTTTAATTATATATATTATCTTTTTTTTTATTGTTTTTAGTCTTCCCATTTCGATATTTGCAGCATGTAATAAATATGTGGTTTTTCTTATAAATTTTTGTAGAGAGGTTTAATATTTAATTAATTTTTTATATATTTATTTAGATTTGTGAAATTTGTATTTTAAAATGCCTAGAAAGTAAGTTTTAAATTAAGAGAATTTTAAATATTTATTTTTAAATGATAATGACCTTTATAATAATGTATTATTTTTTTAAAAATTTATTAAAAAGGTATAGGTTTTGAATATTACTCTTTAAAAAGAAATGAAAAATATTATAAAATTATGTGATGTTTTTCTTTTTTCTTTTTGATAATTGATATAATGAAATAATTATGTGGTTTTTCTTATCAATTTTTGTAAAAAGGTTTAATATTTGATTAATTATTTGCATATTTATATTTGTAAAACTATTTTTCCATATTTTATTTACTCTTTTTAATAATACAAAGATGTTGGTGTGTTTTTTGAGCTATTTTCTTTACATATAATATATTTTTATTTATGGACTTTGAATATTTTTATTTATAAAAATTGTAAAAAAAATATATTTTTTAATAATTGATAATTGCAATTATAAATTAATTATAAAATTTTATTTATAAATTTCTATTTAAAAACTTAATATTTAATTAAAACTTTACATATTTATTCAGATTTTTTAATTCTATATTTAAAAGCACTTAAAAAATAAGTTTTAAGTTGAGAAGATTTTAAATAATACATTTTTAATTACAATAAACTAATTTTATGGAATACCTTTTCCCTTTTGATAAAGCTCATTTGAACTAAATTATTTTTTAAGAAAGAAATAAACTATATATATATATATATATATATATATATATATATATATATATATTCCAGAAACTTATATTTTTCTAGCTGAATGCATGGTCTTTACTCGATCCAAAATAGTAGTGTATTTTTTATTTCAGTTTCGAATGGTACAATCCTATTCTACTCTGATTGATATTATGAAATATAAAAATATTGTATTTTTAATTTATTATTAAAAAAATTAGAGTTGTGTTGCAAATTTTATAAAATAATATCATTTATTTTATATTTTTTATTCATTTTTTATGATTAATGTTATAAATAAAATAAAATTATTGAGATTATTTTCTTATTTGAAAATAATAAAATAACTATAATTTTTTCAATTTATTATTTTGTTGAAGTCAAAGTACATCTATTTCATAAAATTAAAAAATAATATTTAAAATATTTAAGAAATTTATAAAATGAAAAATTTAATTCAAAATTAATTATTTTTGATATTTTTATTTATAATTAATAATTATAAAAAAATTATGAATATAATTTATATTATTTATTTTTAAATAATATGTAAAATGATTTTACAAGATAAATTGTGGCTAATGTGACTCTTGCTCCAACCCTTAACATAATCTTTAGAGCTTATGATTTATCCCCACACATATATTGTAAGTATAAGATATTCATGGTTTAAGATATTCATGGCTTAAAATGTCATTCTGTATTGTTTAATGTTCATCAATTGTATGCAATAAAGTATATATTTAACGTTAGATATTATTTTTTATAACAAATTAATTATTGTTATTGTTTTAATAATTTTTTTTTTTAAATAAAAATATTAATATCTAAAGTATTGTTCAAAAATTTTATAATTAAACATAAATTTGAATTAATATATTATTTTTTAATGTTAGAATATTTTATTTATTTATTTTTATCTATTTTTTATTTATTGTTTATTATAAAATTATCATTTGATATTTTTTGATATTAAATTTTAGATATTTTTGAACTTAGTCTTAATTAAAAGATTTGCATTTTTTTTCTTAAATTTAAATTATATTTATTTTATAAAAATTGAAAAAAATATTTATAATATTTATGAAATTTATAAATAAAAACTTCAATTATAAAATAATTAATTTTAATATTATATATATAATGAATATATAAATACATTCTATATAATTTATTTTCATATTAAAAAATAAAATAAAAATTATTTAATCTTGAAATGCCTTCCATTATCATATTTGTCTATTTCCTATATATAAATAGAATTAATGTTCGTAAATTGTTTGCAATAGAGAATGTACTCGGTATAGACTATTGCTTTATGTGAAAATTAATCATCTTTGTAATCATTTTAAGGTGGTGTTCATATGCCATTCATATTGAGGTATAAATTTTGTACAGGATGTCATTTTGCATTGTTTAATGTTGGAATGTATTGTTTTATTTTATTTATTTATTATTCAATACGTATTATTGAGATATTTTTTTTAATTATTGAATGTTAAATTATAAATAGTTTGCACTTATTATTTTTTATTGAATTTATATTTCAGAAATAATAGGTTTTTATTTTTTATTTATTTATATTTTATAAGATTATATTTGTAAATATTTTTTTGTTACTGCAATCAATTATTAAGAGAAATACTGGTTATTTCTTTTACAATATTTGATGAAGTAATTTTCATAAATTATTTACAATACATGATAGATTTTATATAAATGTTATTTTTTATAAAAATTTGTTATTAATATTATTTAATAAATATTAACAATTTGAATTTATTTTTGTAAAATGTAACATATATTTTTTATCAAATATAATTATTTTGGAATAATTTGTATTTCTAAATATAGTTTGTATTTAAATGTGTTAATAGTGGCATTCTTTTAGATATCAAATTTTATTTAAGCCTTATTTCATAATATTTTTAGGCAACTTTGTATGTATAGAGCTCAAATTATGAACTAAGTATTTAGTGGTACATTTATCTTAGGCTTTGATTATCTTATTGATTATGTTTGGATTCTTAACACCTTTATATTATCATCTTTAACCTTATTTTCCATATTAAAAATATATGTGGCCCTCCAAATTAGAATATTTTTAAGCTTCATGTCATTTATACCAGTTACTATTGGTATTGACTGTCGATACTAATCAAAGATGTCAGAGCTAACCGAGGTACATTTTTAATTTATTTTGGGCATGTTTCAATTTTTTATCATTGTTTTGGCATGTTTGAATTTATTTTGCTCTACTTTGCATGCCACTAGATCCTTAATTCAAAGTTAAAGACTCCTATATATACAAAGATAATATAAGTTATTTTGAGGAAAAGCAATTTACATTATCAATAGATGTACAAGATTATATGTTTCACCTATAAAATTATTATAGATGTATATGAAGTTTACAAGGGTCAATTTACATATGAATGCTTATGTCAATGGCAAGATAAGAGAAAGAGCATTTAGGTTTGCATCTACTACTACTACTACACACACACACACACACACATTAATGGGATAACTACATTCAAGTTTGAACATAATCCATAGTATTATAAATTAGTTTAATGCTTAGTTAGTCAATGGGGATTGATCAAGGTCAGTCTAACTCAACCTTTTGGCATGACATCCCCATTTTATGTCAAATTCTAAGTGAAAAATTATGGTTTAACATACAAGTGCACATACATGATTCTAAAGGTGGTGAAAGGTATAAATAGACACTACAGATAAATACACACTATTATATAATAAAATAAGATATCAATGTGTGAGGGGTTATTACTGACCACTTTAGGTCAATATTGATTATCAATACTAACCTAACTAGATAAAACATAATACGAGAAATTGACGAAAACAAAACATACACAAAGCATTTGTAAATTCATGAGACGTGGCATTTAAATAATCATAACTTGAGTAAACAAGACAAACATGCTAAGAGCCTTCATACCTCTTTTTATAAATGTATTGTTATATTTAGGCTATATGCTTATCACGGTTTGGGTCAGTTTATGAATACTTTTATACAATGTAAAATTTAGAAATAATTCATTATTATATTAATTATATATCCTATTACATGGTTCCAAAATAAAATTAGAGTACAAAAAAATTGTGAACCCAAATATTTGATTGAACCATCTTTCCAAGGTTTCATATTTTTTTTGTCTTAGGGTTTCAAATTTCATTTCTAATTTCCATACACAAAAAATATTTTCACCTTCCCAAGGTCGTAGATTTTTGGTCGAAGGGTTTTATATTTGATTTTTTATTTTTGTACACAAAAAAATATTTTCACCATCGAACCTAGTTCTTCCATGCTTGTTTACTTATTTTGAATTGACCTTGATTATATTGCAATAGCTTATTTAGGTCCAAATAAATCAAACATAAAAAATCAATCAAAAATCCCTAATGACTCTCATCTTTTGGATTTATTATTATTTAGCACCCCATCCTTTATGCATATGATAATCAATGGACTAATAACCAAACATGCTAATTATATACATGAAGAATATAATAGTCAAGGAATGGATTATGACTATTAATATCAAGAGAATTAGTATAATAGTGAAGACTATAGTGAAGAATAAAATGAATACACTAATTTTGAAGTAAAAGAACCCATCTCTCTACTTCTTTGCATTATTATTTCAATAATACACTAGAACAAGATGAAAAAAATAGTAATAAATATATTAACATTCCTAACACATCCTATGAACTAAAAAGTGAATATTATCTCTCTAATACACCCCATTTATCTCTAAAACTTTACACTACACTTCATCTCATTAATCATTATAAAATACAAAGGCATAAGTTCTGCATAGAAATGGCAAAAGAATGTGAATAATTTAAAATTCCTTCTCTCTCTATAAATGACAAAAGAAAGTGAATAATTTGAAATTTAGTCTCTCTAGAAAGGGAAAAATATTTTGAAAAATGTGAAATTTATTCTCTTTCTCTAGAAATGGGGAAAGAGTGTGAAATATCTTCTCTCTTTAGAAATACTAAATTATACAAATTATTTTATTTAAATTTTGGCAATAGGAGATTTATTGCCCTAATTAGATAAACTATTGTGCAAAATTAGACTATTACAAATATGAAATAAATTATACATTTGTTTTGGAAATTTGATAAATATGAAAACTTATAAAATAAGGGAAGTGCAAGAGAAAATATAATAATTATCTAGAAAACTAAGATGTAGAATGTTTCAGGATCTGAGACTGAGCTTAGCTAGAAAGCTGAGATGCAAGATGTTTTAGGATTTGAGACTCAGTTGTCTAACTATGTTAAATACATTGAAGATTAGATACAGGAGTTGGTAGAGTCCCTAGATAGGAGCATTGTAGTTATTATAGATGTTGTTGTCTGAAAGTGATAAGATTTATGAGTTATGTATGCCTCCACCTATTTAGTCTGTAGACTGTGTGGGAGCTTTTGACTCACTTATGTGACTATTGTGTGATGGATTTTCTACTCAAACCCTAGTTCAATAGGCAAGAAGACTAATTGAAATCATGTAATAAAAATGGGTTAGTGATTGAATTTATAAAATACCTTAACACACCCTATGTTGAGCATTGGTTACATACCAAAACTCCAAAGAGGGATCAAACTCCTTGTAGTTCTCTCATGTTCTAGTTGTGTGTGTGAAATTGGTGTATTATGTTAGATGTTGGTGATATTTTGGTGTGATTAGGTGCTTCAATCATGACATGTGGCCTTGGAGATGTATCTAAACTTTAGTTCAGGGCTACTCAGTTTGTATGTAATCAGAATTGGGAGAAATACGAAATTTGATCTCAATGTGCAATTTCAATTCTGGTGTTTTTTTATGTGTAAGCCTCTTATGTGAAAAATGATTTGGAATATTTTTATATAATGGTATTTTAAGAATTCCTTTAGGTGGAGATTATTAAAACTCAATTTTCAACTTTTACATGAATTTTAATTTTTGAAAATAGTCGTTAGTTGGTGGGAGGACAACATCTAAGGAGGCAAACAAAATTGGGGTGTGTTATTGTCCAAACGAGGTGATCATGCCAAAAATATGGAAACAACGAAGAAAAAGGTGTGGAGAAATATGGGTCTGAGCCTAGGTTATTGAACAAGATGGATAAATGTGCCTTGGGGTGATTTGAAGTGTTTTTAAGGGTGGTTCACCATGTAGAAAGTGAATAAAAATGACCTAGGATAGGTCATGAGCTTAGTGTGTCAAAAAGATGGTCATAAGTACATGATTTTAGCTTAAATTTTAGTTTATATGACTATCATCTGTCCCATTTTATTTTATTAATGTAAAAAAGTGAAATTACTAGAGTAAAAGGAAAAGATATGTACTTGAACTTGCCTATGAAGTGAATTTTAGGCCACAACATCAAGTTGTGCTCAACACAAACTTGATATGAAATATGTATAAAATTGGTCATTACTTAGGATGGAAATCAATAATCAAACACAATAAAATCAATATATAAAAATAATAAATGAATACACCTGATTAGGTACATGAATCGTTGTGTTTTCTAGTGTAAAATTGGTGATTGTGGAGGTTAGGCCCCCTTGGATATTTTATTTGTGTTGAAAATATTGGATTGGACTATGCATATGCTAATCATCATTAATTAGGAGAGTGTGCTTAAGAAATCAAGGTATGGTTTAATCCATCATTGCATACTTATGGTAGTAAAGCAACTTGGAATTCCTATATGAATCCCAATAGAGTGTTATGGTGTAAAACTAGTGCAAAAAAGGGGTGGATAAACTATTGCAAATGGAATAGGCTCATTTTTATCTAAAAATAACACAAAATTTGTTCAAAACTAGTGTACATAGTTTGTGTAATATGAGTTTGGTGTATATATTATGTGTAATGATAAGTATTTCCATTCCATTTTCTAAAATGGTACAAAATTGAGCAAAATCAAAAGCCATATCTACACACATGACCCCAATCTAATATTTGGTGTATATGGATGCTAAGACTAAGTAATAATAACTAAAATTATGATTAAAATTTATGTATAAAAATTGGAACACATGCTGCACATGATGCCTCTAATCTAATCAAGTTTGATACAAAATCTTAGTGAATTCTAAGAATTGAAAATTTAAACTATGACAAACTGATATGGGTTGTATAAGATTTTGAAAGATTATGGAAATGATGATTTTATAATCTATGGCACAACAGTGCCATGCTTGGACAATAATGGGATGCATTGTTGTCCAAACTAATTTTATGAGCACATTTTAAGTATATTGTGATCCACTATCTAAGGACTTTAAAATTGTCTGTCTATTGTCTATGTATGTCTGCATTGAACTGAGTGGGTGAAATCTCTAATACAAACCACTATGTATGCCCCCTATTTTGAGGTGAGTTGTTGTTCATTCACAATAACTTGCCTCAAAATAAAAAGTTATGTGAGATATGTTATGAAAATATATGTAAATTTTATTAGTAATGATAACATAGAGGAGCATGGCAAAATTATATACATAAACCAAGTATAATAGCAATGTGAGATGTATGTTAGAACAAACATACATAGTGTGAATATCTAGATAAATGTTATCAATTAGGCACAAAAAATAAGTGATCCTAAGTATCGAAAGTTGAATATAATTACTCGGGGAGGAATGCATGATATCCATCATGGCATCAAAATCTGGGTAAACTAATAAAATAATCAAGAAAGAGCCATAGCCATGATGCACACATATATAAAGTAGATTCAAAGCACACAAGGCATATAAATAGAAGGTCGAGGGGCCATTTACAATGGGCATGTTCAAATGTCACTCACGTATATATAATCAAGTAAATAAGGATTACATCCACACATGCAATGACATATTCAAATGTCCTTAATATAAATAAAACACACAAAAAGACATGTTCAAATTTCCCCACAGGCATATAATCAGGGAATGAAGGCTAAAAGCCACACATGCAATAACATATTTAAATGTCCTTAGTCAAAATAAACACAAACATAAAACATGAAATACGAAAGCAAACATGAAAGCATGGATGGATATGTATTTGATCAATATAAGTAATTTGAACGACAAGTAGGTGTAGTAAATTAGATAACCAATAGTATATCAATGTGTTATGTAATAAACATGTTGGAGTCTTACTAAAAATACGTAATTTTTTTTAATACATATACTATAAATATATTACACCATGAGAATATAATCAAATATCATATATAATACTCTAACTGTGACAACTGAAAATGAATCTCACTACATCATACATCATTTATCCCTATCTTCATAAGAAACAAATCATAATACAAATTTATAAAGTGATTTCAAATAACCAGCCATGGCTGGTTGTTTGAAATTACTCAATATATTTGTACAATATATAGCCACTACTATCATTCTACAATAAATAGGTACTTACATCTCTTCAAAATAGTTTTTTCTATAATAAATATAATATAATACAATGTACATAAATAAGATACATGGTTTCTTGGAGCATGAGTTCTCTAGACTCTCCAGTATTTGTGGCGATCTCAAGTGTCATCTCAAAATTAGTACTATTTTGGGGACGGAGAATAGTATTTGAGAACTTTTCCACACCAACCATGAAGCAATGATCCTCCACACTAATCCCATCAGGGAATGGTCCTCCCTTCATGGATGAGTAGATAGTGATGACGTAGGAATCTAAACAGACAAGTTGTGCCTGTGTGTGGTGTGATTTCTAAAACTAAATATGCATTGTATCATAGAAAACTTGTTCTATTGCAAGATATCACACAAACATGTAAATCATATTCATGAAATGATAATGTCTCACTAAACATACTTTGACCAAAGTTTTCAATAATAATAAATAATAATGATCTATAGATCAGTTAAAATTCATACACATCACTTGATCAAATTACCATCATTTGGCATTGTGATGCTAGTAATCCAAAGAAGTCTATCTCACTCTTTACTCAGTATCAGAAATGTGAGATTGGTTAACATAATATAATCAAAAGATTTATACAATTTGTATCCTATGAGAAATCAGATCACATAATATGTTATGCATAGGATAATCAAAAAACATATATTTATTTCATCAAACGTATGAATGAATCTCACATTATTATATATCTTATACTAGAAATAATGACTTTAATTTATACCACCTAGGTTAAATATGTAATTAAATACATCTTCTAATTACCACAATTTATTTTCAAACATGCTACACCATATGATAACACATATTATGATAGTTTAGTATCCTAAAACCCAACTACTAATTATCCCCATCAGTCATAATAAAGTAGTTATAAATTCATAGAAACATAAGCTTATATTTAAGCAACTAAACATAACAAAGAGAGTCTTAGTTCCCATGAACTTAAAGTATTCCATTCTAGCATTCTTTATACTCTCAGGGGTTGATGCACATATACATAAAGTCTTACTAACTATTATAAAACATGTTATTCAAATAAATAACCAATTTATATACATTTAGTCTATCAAACATATGAATGAGTTCTAAGTATATCAATTTTAGTTTGCTACTACCGAGATATGACATACAATTATATTGTAGTACTCTATGACATCTCATAATATCATAGTTCATTATATATGAACATAACTACATAATTACACATAACCAAAATTATGATTTCAAGAATCAATTGACCCACAATCATAAATAATAATCAAGCAAGTATGGGATTATACCACCCAGGTATACCTTATGTTTAAATTGCATACTAGCATTTAAATAAACACAACTTATGAACATGCATCATGATGCACTGTGTGTGTGTGTGTGTGTGTGTGTGTGTGTGTGTGTGTGTGTGAGGATACAATGATTTCATTTGATTTATGATTATATAGATACAGTAAAATAATGATTTCTAGGAATAAATTATTGGTATTATAATAATAGTGATTTGTTTTTTAAAATGTATGTTAATATCCATATCTTAATATTTACTATTGAAAACATGGGGACATGTATTCCTAGAAGCAAACTATATGCACATACAATGATATGAATTCTTGGGGAGTATATCATTATTTATGTACATATTAATATTTAGTATGCGAATACATATATAGTCTTATACAAATATATTATTGTATTAATATTGAGTTCATTAGTCCCAATATAGTTCTAAGTTCATTGTCTTAATAGAATAAATTGTTGTTAATTTCAATATAATTTCATGTTAATTCCAATATGATGTAATTGAACTATATACTATCTTAATAAAATAGATCATTGTTTATTAACTTAGCTATCAATAGACATAAATATCTTACTAGATGTTTTTTTAAACTTATCTATCATTTGGAAGATATATCTTAGGTAATTCCAATATAACATGAATTGGTGTACTTTTACAAATCGCTATAATTAAATACCTGGATCACTAAATTCTTCTAAGCCACTGTTCCAAGTCATTGAGTTTGGTATACTATTAGAATATACATAAGTATAATAACAATATATATAGAATTAGGCACTTATTATTCTAGATCCAATAAATAAAAAGACACCAAAATAAATAGTAAATTAAAAAAAACATATTATGAAGTGATACAACACTAACTTATGCTTCTATTGCATTTTATAATTGTGTCAATAAACCAGTAATCAATTATTGGTGACTATAATTTACATACCTTTGATTAAATTGGATGTCATCAAATATGAGATTTTTTTTGAATTTAAGGCAATACTAACCTTTTATTAGCATACAAACCATACCAAAAGATTTTCTCCTCTTGCAATCCAATCTCCTCCTTAAAACTAGGTTCCCTCTCTTCCCATGCTGCTCACTTTCCTATCTTCTCTCCTCTCTTTTATGATGTGCCCTCCTTTTCTTATTTCCTTGAGAAAAGTGTAGCTTTTATTTTTTTTCAAGATTTTTCTCTTTGTGTTATTATTTTTATGAATTCCTTTCTCTGTCTTTCTTTTTCCTTTGAATGCACATTGGCTTTTCTTTTTTTCTTTTTTTATTACTTTATTTATTTTATTTATTATTTCTCTTTATTTTTAAAATGGCCTTATCTTTATCTTTTTATTTTTTTCTCAATGACGATGATGATGATGATGATGATGATGATGATGATGATGATGATGATGATGATGATGATGATGATGATGATGATGATGATGATGATGATGACGACGACGATGATGATGACCAATTTTAGCAAATACATTTAACAAAAGGTCAATAACATTTTTTAATCTAAAAATGGTATATAACATATTACTATACAAATTTGCTTTAATTATAAAAATCACAAAAAATTAATGGTTATAAATATACCCAAAATGCAAAAACATGATGTTAGTCTGATATAACCATTAAACTAAACCAACCAGGAATAAATAACTCTTAATGTAATCAATATTAAATACACTAAGCTAATCATTTGTTCATACATCTAACATGTGCTAGCTATTATGGTGTGTGCAGGGTTCTAGCTAGTTTATCTATCATCCTCTGATATCTCCATCTATGTCAACCTTTCCTATGATACTCTCTCTTCATCACACTCAGAGGGATGAGTTCTCTTGCATCAACCTCACAACAAACAGGTAGTTAGATCATAATAGTCATAATATACATACATCATGAAATGTTAGTAAAATAATAAATCAACATGTTTGTAATGTAAACATATATACTATAGCTAACTCATATTAATGTAGTTATGCAATCTAAGCAATATCCTATTATCCCATAACAACATATATCAAATCTTAATTAAAAATAGGCAAAACTAAATTTTTCAACTATAAATATTCATGGATAATCTAGTAAGTTTGTTTGGTGAGGAATCGGGATGTAACATCCTTCCCCCCAAAATCTAGTCATCATCCTAGATAACTCTTATTCCAACATAAGTTCTAAATTAAAAACATTGATCATCAAAAAATAACATAATATAAAGTATCAAATCAATTAAACAAATGTGAAATTTACCTATAGAACTCATCATAGTCTTTTTAAGTAGTATTAGTTTCACAAGACCCTACTCTATGACATCTCCCTATTATGAAAACAAGGTTTGTGAGTGTCACTTACTCTATTTGGGTCTATCATGATCACCCCAAAATCTGGAACTGACAAGATAATCCTAAACATATCATGGTAAAAGTTTCACTGACTTCTCAAAAGCACATGAGATCATCATTAGAGCTAAAAATAAATGGCTAGGGAGAGTTCCACAAAACCTTTCAACCCCTATTCGCATCTCTCTAACAAAGAGAGTATTTTTCTCATTTTAAAGAAAAGTATTTAAGAAGCCTGGTAAGAATGATATATATAAGTTAATACTATCTCTACTCCGCATAGCTTTAGGTAAGTATATCATGTCAATATTGTCACTACTCCACATAGCTTCTAGACAAATATGATGATGAATATGAACTAGAAATACTACATTTCCAATGTATACTACATTTCAAAATTAAGGAATACTCGTTCCACAATATACATGTATATATCTGTACGATTGAATTTAACAAGCCAATCTACAAAATCCTAGATTTGACAAGCTCACCTTATTGGATCATAACTCAATAGAAAAAATTTATTGAAAAGCATTATTTATTATATAAAAACTTCACAAAATAAAATACAACTAGTCATACAAAAAAATGGGTGGAAAAGTCATACCCTAAAAACAAATCGGGTTATAGAAGCCCTAAGAAAATAAAAAAAGGTAACTACAGGGCATACTATCCAGAAAGTCTAACATGTGTGCACTAACAACCAAAAAAGGACAAAGCACAAATAAACAAGTATTTAAGCAATAGTAGTGAACATGGTAGCAGGTGGCAGAGGCGGTGGAGGGCCCTGAGGCTTTTCTCCTCACCTCCCATCAACTGAGGGTCCTCATCCAAGGTAAGAGGCTCCCACCAATCATTTTATTGCTCTTGAAGAGCTTGTTATAGTTGTTTATAATTTTGTTGAGGTAGAGAAATGGCAAGCATTAGGCATGAAAACTTATCCTATTGGGGAGCCACCTAACCTCCTCCACTGTCACTGTCATGATGAGATGATATACTTAGAAAATAAGTAGTCCCACACCCAGGAGATGGCTAGCGAGAATGAGGAGAGGATCTCCTCTAACTCTAACACTTATTTTAGGATGTCAAATCATTGTTTGATAGAAAAATATTTTTTAACTTGACATCCTTTAACAGTGACATCTTTACTTTAATAATATATTTTAAGAAAAATATTTTGAAATTATAAGTGTTATCTTTTACTTTAATAATATATTTTAAAGAAAATATTTTAAAAATTATATTCATATTTTCACATTTTAAATTGAATTGATCACGATACTTCTAAATTATGGTCTAAAATCTTTTAAATTTAGTGTATTTTTAAAATCTAATGCAACGAACACTTTTTGTATTAGCAACACTTTAAAATACTCGTTATCATAAGATTTCATACTACAAAGAGGGATCATGAGGTAAGTGCACCAGATCACCTCTTAAAATTTGGGCTTTAATTTTTTTTAAGTATCATAATTTGTTTCTGATATCTATGAGATCTTAAAATTATAATATTATATATATTTATATATATATATATATATATATATATATATATATATATATATATATATATATATATATAATTAAAAAGATTGGTATTTTTTAAGAAAAAAATTGGAGATTTTGAAAAAAATTAATTTGAAATAATTTGAAAAAAAATCTATTTAATTATACAAACAATTCTCCTTGTTTTTTAATTATACAAAAAAATCTATTTAAAATAATAATTCTCCACCAAAATGACTTTTAACAAAATCAAGATATAATTAATTTTAAGATTTTTGTTTTTATTTAAAGTAAATAATAATCCTCTATTGAGGATGTTAAGTTAAAAAATATTTTTCTATCGAACAATGATTTGACATCCTAAAATTAATTATCTTGAGGATGTTAAGGTTAAAAAATAATTTTCTATCGAGCAATAATTTGACATCTCAATACTAATCATTTATTGAGGATGTCAAGGTTAAAACATATTTTTCTATCGAATAATAACTTGACATCCAAAAATTAATTATCTTAAAGATGTCAAGATTAAAAAATATATTTCTATCAAACAATAACTTGACATCTTAAAAATTAATCATTTATTGAGGATGTCAAGGTTAAAAAATATTTTTCTATAGAACAATAACTTGGAATCTTAAAATTAATCATTTGTTGAGGATGTTAAGGTCCAAAAATAATTCTCTACCGACAATAACTTGACATCTTAAAACTAATACTTTGTTAAAGATGTCAGAGTTCAAAAATAATTCTCCACTAACAATAACTTGACATCTTAAAACTAATTCTCTATTGAAGATGATAAGGTCTAAAAATAATTCTCCACCAACAATAATTTGATATCTTAAAATTAATTCTCTATTGAAAATGTCAAGATCCAAAAAATAATTCTCCACCAATAATAATTTGATATCTTAAAACTAATTCTCTATTAAAAATTTTAAGGTACAAAAATAATTCTCCAATAATAATAAATTGACATCTTAAAATTAATTCTCTGTTAAAGATCCCAAAAATAATTCTCCATCAACAATAATTTGATATCTTAAAATTAATTATCTATTAAAGATGTCAAAGTCTAAAAATAATATTCCATCAATAATAACTCAACATATTAAAACTAATAATCTATCCAAAAATAATTCTCAACACATCTTAAAATAAATTATTTGTTGAAATGTCAAGATCCAAAACATACCATTTAAACCTAGTTTGAATTGACCAACATATTCAAGAGGTGCATATGAAATTTAACGAAAATTGCTCCCTTCCGTAGAGGACAAATTTATTGCAGAAGATATATGATAAAATGCAGGCCTGCAGCTATTTGTAAAAATCCAAATAAATACTATTATTGAAGTTTTCCATAGAAATATAGATTTTGAGGTGGCGAGAGACAACCATGGGTTAATAAGTATAGATAGCTCTCATTCATTCAATACACCTATGCTCCGTAAAACCACCGTAAAATTGGCACTGCTTTGTGGATAGTTTAATATGACAGAAATGTTTGGTATGACAGACCAACACTTAACTTTTAGCTGACTATAATTTTAGGGGGTGGTTAAAGGTATCTCTCTTCCTACCTCAGATCGTGAATTCGTTAATGGTCAATTTGTGAATGACTCTTTTATTATTCTCCAAGTAGATGGAGAGTTGATCAGGAATGCCATGCAATACCTTGATATTTTTTGTTTGGCTTCGAGATCTTCCATTCAATAGAAAAAGACCCAATGCTATAGGCAGTCTCTGTCTCCTAAACCCTGTTGGTTTGAGGGTTATCAATGGCAATAGATCCTCCCAAGTGTTTAATTTAAATTCCTTATCATTCCTTTTGCATTTCGAATAATTATTTTTTAACCTTAACATCCTCAAGATAATTAATTTTAGGATGTCAAATCATTGTTCGATAGAAAAATATTTTTTAACTTAACATCCTTTAACAATGACATCTTTACTTTAATAATATATTTTAAGAAAAATATTTTGAAATTATAAGTGTTATCTTTTACTTTAATAATATATTTTAAAGAAAATATTTTAAAAATTATATTCATATTTTCACATTTTAAATTGAATTGATCACGATACTTCTAAATTATGGTCTAAAATCTTTTAAATTTAGTGTATTTTTAAAATCTAATGCAACGAACACTTTTTGTATTAGCAACACTTTAAAATACTCGTTATCATAAGATTTCATACTACAAAGAGGGATCATGAGGTAAGTGCACCAGATCACCTCTTAAAATTTGGGCTTTAATTTTTTTTAAGTATCATAATTTGTTTCTGATATCTATGAGATCTTAAAATTATATATATAAAATTAAAAAGATTGGTATTTTTTAAGAAATAAATTGGAGATTTTGAAAAAAATTAATTTGAAATAATTTGAAAAAAAAATCTATTTAATTATACAAACAAGTTTGCATGTTTTTTCAATTTTATTTTTCAATTAAATTTTTATAATGTCAATTATTCATTAAAAGTTTATTATACCAACTATATATTTAATGAACAATTTATCGAGTAATTCAAATCAAATTGGATACATTGATTAATTTGACACAATATTTATACATCTCAAAACATATTTCTTTTGAAAACTCTCAAATAATGACAATAATAATATTATTATTTATTTTTTAATCTTTTCAAACAGATGTTATTGCTGATTCTAATGGTCTTTCACTGTATGAGCCCTCTAAGGAAAACGTTTTACATATAATAAATTTAAATAATATAAAGTGAAAATTATTTACATTAGAAACAAGAACTCCAATTTAATTGAAATATGTCTTAGGTTAGAAAAAAATATATATATAAATTTTAGTTTTAAAATTGAGATATTATTACTAATTCAAATAGTCTTTCATTGTACGAGCCCTCTACAAAGAACGTTTTACATAAAATAGATTTAAATAATATATCATAGAACTAAAAAATACTATAAATTATAGTTTTAAAATTGAAGGAGATCACGAGCTTCCAAATGACTTGAAACATTTGTATAAAGATATTATTAATAATTATAAGTCATTTATGAATTGGCCTTTGGATAAGCCGCCTCCTAAATTTAATGAGTTATTCTCAATTTGGAGTCACAATTATAAAAAAGTAAGTTTTTAGATTTTTATATTGAACATTGTAAAATTCGATTAAAGAGGAGTTTGAGAATGTTGAACATATTTTTTTTTAGTTTTAATTAGAATATTTTTTTTATATAATGAAAATGTTTGGTTGGTTATCATTATATTTTTATTTATTTTTTAAATAATTTTTTATTTTTTTTAAATTTCAGTTTTAAAGTTTAAGTTAAATATTTTTCATTTTATTTAAATAAATATATATTAATAAATGTAATTTTGTCATTTTGTTAAATAAGATGTTGAAAAGTTGGTTGTGCTCAGTCTCATCTAAGTTTAAATGTTTGTTTGAGTTGATTTGGTGATTTTAGTGGTTTGGTTTGTAGCTCTAATAAAAAATGACTATCAATCCAAAAAAAAAAAACATTTTCATATCCGTTAGAAAAATATAACATTTATCATCTTCATTATATATACTTGTTGACATTTTGTTAACTCTCTTTTAATCAATTATACTTTTAAAGGCCTTACAAAAATATCAAATTTATAAAAAAATTATTAACCCTAATTAATTGATATACATTTTATTTAAGACTCATTTATCATATTAATTGAGGAAAAAAACTTAAGTCTTAAATTCCAAGTATTGTTGACACTATTTTACTTTCCTCTAGATCCAACATTCAATGGGGTCAAATTCAATGTTCCATGAAGTCATTCACCTACATCCCTCCTCCATCTAGTAGGTTTGAGTGGAAATGGATGATTTGTGGATTAAATGTTCATGTTTTTAGGATGCCATTTTTCATTTAAGCTTTTTCTTCAAACCTTTGAACTATGTCGTTTAAGGAATTGGAAAAAAACTTTTTCATTAATTTTAAAAATCATTTTTAAAATTTAAAAAAAAAATCAATGATTTTTTATTGTATCTTTTTTTCTACTTATATGTATTATTATTTCTATTGAGTTTCCTTTATAATTATATATAAAAAAATTTAGATAAGTTTAATATGAAATTCTTTTAGAATAATTCTAAATTAGTCTAAGGATTCCATTGTATACCTTAGTAGCTTTGTTGTATGTTTAAAGAGGTTTTAAAGTGATTAGAATAAAATGTAAGATGCTTCCATGTGTATTAAGTGGATTATCAATATTTTAAATAAACATTATATTAAGTTTATATGTTTTTATGTGGGTTATCAATATTTAAAATGAGCACTACATTAAATTTATATATCTTTGTGGTAAGAAAAATATGAATCTTTTTTATCTTTATTCTTTTCTTATTTTCATAATACATGTATTAAATAAGTTATCGAAAATTTTAAATAAAAAATGATAAATATATTTTAAATAAACATATATTAATTTTAAATATTATGCTAAGAAAAACATGGATCAATTCTATCTTTATTCATAATATTCTTATTTTCATAATTTATGATAAAAATGTTTGAACATTTTTTTCAATATCAATAAGAATGACTAGAAAGCTATTAAAACTTGGCTAAAGTGAGACATTCCTTTTTCTAATATCATTTTCAAAAAAATAAACTTAATTATCAATAAATTTCACCTAAATTATTGTTCTATAGAAAGTTCAATTAAAATTTTATTTCAAAACTTCATTTATAAAGTTGTAAATTCCAAACTTTGTAAATTTTTAGTTGAGTTAAATAATATTTATTGTTATTGGTATACCAAAGTCAATTGACTTAAGATAGAGCTTTTAATGTTTGTTCATCAAATCATAGTTAGTATGTTTATAATCAACTTGAGTCCATGAAACACCATTTATGGTTATATTCCAAAGCTTAAGATGCATGGCATTAAATACATTATTTATTATACCGATAAGTGTGACATATAATGGGATGAACTCAATTTTTTAAATATTATCAATGATATTTTTTTTTTTAATAAAATGATTATATTTCTTAATTATGGTGTTTTATTGTTGATGTTGATGTATGGATAATATAGTTTGTTATGTCAGTGACATATAATGCGATGAACTCAATCTTTTAAATATTATCAATGATATTTTATTTTTATAATAAAATGATTATATTTCTTAGTTATGGTGTTTTATTATTGATGTTGATGCATGGATAATATAGTTTGTTATAGAAAATATGTGTCAATAATATTTTTTTAATAGTAAATATGCATTGATAATGTTTTTTTATAAATAAATATCAATGTCATGTAAATATGACAAATGAGTTGGCATAACTTTAATAAATATTAATTATTGTTCTTAAATTTCACTAATACTCTTTGTTGGATGGCACTCCTCTAACAATGTTTGCTTCAAATTTATATAGACACTAAGTTTTTTATGAAAATGGATGGTAGCATTAAGTTTATATAAGTCTCATCAATAGTTAGTTATTCAATTTATATGAGAGTATAATAATCCATTAAAAAATTTGAATGTAAGATTGCAGATTGAGTTAGAATTGTGCAGTTTTTATTATTGAGTTGATGTTTTGTTTTTTTTGGTTAAAATGATTTTTTTTTTTTTTTAAATCCAAATCAGTTGTAGTTTCTTTTTCTTATCAATTTATATGAAAGTATAATAATCCATTAAAATTTTTGAATGCAAGAATGCAAATTGAATTAGAACTGTGCAGTTTTCGTTGTTGAGTTGATGTTTTTTTGGTTAAAATAATTTTTTTTTAAATTACAAATTAGTTATAGTTTTTTTTTCTTATCAAAAAATTTAGTTTTTATTTTATTTTATGTTATATTAGTAAAATTATTTTCTATCTTTGATTTATTTATTTTTGATACTAAGATGTTCATGCATTTTTTGTGTCAGTGTTAATTATATATAATATCTCTTTTTTTTATCTTCTTTTTTGTTTTTTCATTCATTCATTTCTTGCAGCATGGAATAAATATGTGATTTTTCTTATCAATTTTTGTAGAGAGGTTTAATATTTAATTAATTCTTTGTATATTTATTTAGATTTGTGAAATTTGTATTATAAAATTCCTAGAAAGTAAATTTCAAATTAAGAGAATTTTAAATATTTATTTTTAAATGATAATGAACTTTATAATAATGTATTATTTTTTTTAAAAAAATATTAAAAAAGTATCGGTTTTGAATATTATTTTTTACAAAGAAATGAAAAATCCTATAAAATTATGTGATGTTTTTCTTTTTTCTTTTTGATAATTCATATAATGAAATAATTATTTGGTTTCTCTTATCAATTTTCGTAAAGAGGTTTAATATTTGATTAATTATTTGCATATTTATATTTGTAAAACTATTTTTCCATATTTTATTTACTCTTTTTAGCAATACAAAGATGGTGTATTTTTTGGACTATTTTCTTTACATATAATATATTTTTATTTATAGGATTTTGAATATAATACCTTCTATATTATTGTAATTAAAGAAATGAAAAATCTTATAAAATTAAAAAATAATATTTAAGAAATTTATAAAATGAAAAGTTTAATTCAAAATTAATTATTTTTGATATTTTTATTTATAATTAATATTTATAAAAAAATTATGAATATAATTTATATTATTTATTTTTAAATAATATGTAAAATGATTTTAAAAAGATAAATTGTGGCTAATGTGACTCTTGCTCCAACCCTTAACATAAACTTTATAGCTTATGATTTATCCCCACACATATATTGTAAGTATAAGATATTCATGGCTGAAGATGTCATTTTGTATTGTTTAATGTTTATAAATTGTATGAAATAAAGTATATATTTAATATTAGATATTATTTTTTATAACAAATTAATTATTGTTATTGTTTTAATTTTATATATATATATATATATATATATATATATATATATATATATATATATATATATATATATATATATATATATATACTGTAAAGTATTGTTCAAAAAATTTATAATGAAACATAAATTTGAATTAATATATTAGAATATTTTTTTTATTTTTTAATCTATTTTTTATTTATTATTTATTTTAAAATTATCATTTTATATTTTTTGATATTAAATTTTAGATATTTTTGAACTTTGTATTAATTAAAATATTTGCATTTTTTTTCTTAAATTTAAATTATATCAAAACAAAAATATATACTTTTGTTAAATATAATAATTTTTTAAATACAATATTTTGTTAAATTTAAATTATATTTATTTTATAAGAATAGAAAAAATAATATTTATAATATTTATGAAATCTATAAATAAAAATTTCAATTATAAAATAATTTATTTTGATATTATATTTATAATGAATATATAAATACCTTCTATATAATTTATTTTCATATAAAATATAAAAATATTTATTTAATGTTGAAATGCCTTCCATTATCATATTTGTCTATTTCCTATATATAAATAAATAGAAGAAATGTTCATAAATTGTTTGTAATAGAGAATGTACTTGGTATAGACTATTGCTTTATGTGAAAATTAATCATCGTTGTAATCATTTTAAGGTGGTGTTCATATGCCATTCATATTGAGGTATAAATTTTGTACAGGTTGTCATTTTATATTGTTTAATGTTGGAATGTATTGTTTTATTTTATTTATTATTCAATATGTATTATTAAGATATTTTTTTTTATTATTGAATGTTAAATTATAAATAGTTTGCACTTATTATTTGTTATTGAATTTATATTTAAGAAAGAATAGGTTTTTATTTATTTATATTTTATAAGATTATATTTGTAAATATTTTTTGGTTAGTGCAATCAATTATTAAGAGAAATATTGGTTCTCTCTTTTATAATATTTGATGAAGTAATTCTCATAAATTATTTACAATACATGATAGATTTTATATAAATGTTATTTTCTATAAAAATTTGTTATTAATATTATTTAATAAATATTAACAATTTGAATTTATTTTTGTAAAATATAATATATAATATTTTTCAAATATAATTATTTTGGAATAATTTTTATTTTTAAATATAGTTTATATTTAAATGTGTTAATAGTGACATTTTTTTAGATATCAAATTTTATTTAAGCCATGTTTCATAATATTTTTAGGCAACTTTGTATGTATAGAGCTCAAATTATGAACTGAGTATTTAGTGGTGCATTTATCTTAGGCTTCCATTATTTTATTGATTATGTTTGGATGCTTAACACCTTTATATTATCATCTTTAACCTTATTTGCCATATTAAAAATATATGCGGCCCTCCAAATTAGAATATTTTTAGGCCTCATGTCATTTATACCAGTTATTATCAGTATTGATTGTCGATACTAACCAAAGATGTCAGAGCTAACCCAGGTACATTTTTAATTTATTTTGGGCATGTTTCAAATTTTTATCATTGTTTTGGCATGTTTGAATTTATTTTGCTCTACTTTGCATGCCACTAGATCCTTAATTCAAAGTTAAAGACTCTTATATATACAAAGCTACTATAATTAATTTTGAGGAAAATCAATTTACATTATCAATAGATGTACAAGATTATATGTTTCACCTATAAAATTATTAGAGATGAATATGAAGTTTACAAGGGTCAATTTACATATGCATGCTTGTGTCAATGGCAAGATAAGAGAAAGAGCATTTAGGTTTGCATCTACTATTACACACGCACACACATTAATGGGATAACTACACTCAAGTTTGAACATAATTCATAGTATTATAAATTAGTATAGTGCTTAGTTAGTCAATGGGGATTGATCAAGGTCAGTCTAACTCAACCTTTTGGCATGACATCCCCATTTTATGTCAAATTCTAGGTGAAAAATTATGGTTGAACATACAAGTGCACATGCATGATTCTAAAGGTGGTCAAAGGTATAAATACACATTATAGATAAATACACATTATTCTATAAGAAAATAAGATATCAATGTGTGAGGGGTTAGTACAGACCACTTCAAGTCAGTTTTGATTATCAATACTGACCTAACTAGATAAAACATAATACGAGAAATTGATAGAAACAAACCATACACAAAGCATTTGTAAATTCCTGAGACGTGGTATTTAAATAATCATAACTTGAGTAAACAAGACAAACATGTTAAGAGCCTTCATACCTCTTGTTATAAATCTATTGTTATATTTAGTTTATATGCTTATCATGGTTTGGATCAACTTATGAATACTTTTATACAATGTAAAATTTAAAAATAATTCATTATTATATTAATTGTATATCCTATTACATTGTTCCAAAATAAAATTAGACTACAAAAAAATGGTGAACCCAAATATTTGATCGAACCATCCTTCCAAGGTTTCATATTTTTTTTGTCTTAGGGTTTCAAATTTCATTTTTAATTTCCATACACAAAAAATATTTTCACCTTCCCAAAGTTGTAGATTTTATTTACAAGGGTTTTATATTTGATTTTTTATTTTTGTACATAAAAACATATTTTCACCATCGAACCTAGTTCTTCCATGTTTGTTTACTTATTTGGAATTGACCTTGATTATATTGCAATAGCTTGTTTAGGTCCAAATAAATCAAACATAAAAAATCAATCAAAAATCCCTAAAGACTCTCATCTTTTTGATTTATTATTATTTAACACCCCATCCCTTATGCATATGATAAACAATGGACGAATAACAAAACATGCTAATTATATAAGCCAAACATTATAACACCATCTCTCTTCAAATTAGCATTATAACACTACACTAGTTGTATGAAGAGAGAAGCTTCATACAACTAGTGTTACTATGCCAAATTCTTAAGCCAAACAACCAAGCCAAGGTGCAAAGGAGAGAAGGAGCAAAGAAAAGCTTCATTTTCAAAGACTTCTTGATGAATAAACCAACCAAGCCACTTCAACAAGCCATTTGGATCTCCAAAGAAGGTAAAATAAGGTGTTCTTTTATGTTTTAGTTGTATTTTCATATGCATTCTTGTTACATATGCTCTCCCTAGTGTTTAGGTTATAGATGTTAAGATTTTAGTGTGTTATTTTGATTTTTTTTATTAGACTAACATCTCCACTACATATTCCTTGTTCACATATACAACCAAATTTAGTTTTGTAATAATATTGTAGCCAAATTGTATGCAGAAAGATGATCACCATAAAATGTGAACATATATATGTATCCATAAAAGACATAAAGGCATACAAAATAAGACTATAATAGAATGTCAAATGAATGCCATATAGGTATACAATGCCAATAACTCATACATTTCCATATAGGCATATATAAAATTACTTCATCTAATAACATAATATAATATCGTGTGGATGTCTTATACACATACAATACCAAAAATGTGTACATTGTGATATAGTCATACAAACAAGTACATCATATAAGAGATCTTGCTCATCAAATAGTCTCCTTCTCTTTGCCTTCCTTATAGAAGACTCTCCCTGGGATGCCCTACTCATAGATGGAGATCCTTCATATGTCTTGGATTCCTACAAGATCTGAATATGGTTCCTTCTACACTCATAACTCACTGGTAGTTGAACCTATTATAATACAAATATTACTAGAAAATTTACATACTATACATGCAACCAAGTTCAGAAATTAATTTTAAACTAGAATACAAAAATTTAAACATGCACTTATTGAAATATCATGGTTATGCTTAATCTACCCCTGACATTCAACAATGTTAGTGACAGGTTGAGGTACACGAATAGGCATGTGAAATGGGGAAAAAACATGAGAAGATTCCCTACTAATCATTTGAATGAGACTATCAAATGTCATAGGAAAACCCTGCATACACAATACATTTATATAATTTATATTTACCCAACTATGTAGTAAAATTATTAAAATGAATCTATTTTTAGGATTCAAAATTACAAGTTAACATGTACCTTGGTGAATACCTATGTAGATGACATTGCAACAGTAATAACTATGTCTATCTCGACTCCTAGAGATAGATAGAATGTCTACTGTGGTTAGCAATTGAAGGAACAACCTCACTTAGTTTTATAGAAAATATTGAAGATATATGGAAAAAAAATCTCTTTTATTAAATCCATAATTAGTTAAAAAAAATTCAAAACCTTACAAAAGAGTGGTCATTGATGGGATTATCTTAACCTCTAAAACTCTTGTCAATTTATTAATTTATTCCTTATACTACATATATACATTGTCACTTGTGTGATTCTAAACTTCTCTATCTCAAGTTAGTACCCTATGTGCATGGAAACAAACACATAAAGAGAATTAAAATATGAAAAAGAGAAGCACAAAATCAGGGAAAGTGGTCAAAGGGACCTAAGAATAAAATAGACTAAGAGCATACTATTTAATAATAGTGTACTTGAATTTTGAGATTTTTGATAGATAAATTTAACTTAAGCTAGATTACATAGCATTCATGATTCATACAAGGAAACAAACTTGAGGATTTGGAAGATAAGTAGAGGTGTTATAGGTAGCAATGAAAATATTGAGTACTTAAGAAACACTATGAAGAAGAGATGATAATCAAGAAAAAATGTGATGCATTAAAAAAAGTTTGAAAAGGTAAAGGAACACCAACAATACAATTATAATAAATAGGAGGAAGAATGTATTTTGAAAAAAATATGAGAAGACATAATTAGACATTGAAGGAGACTGTCTAGAAGGTTGATCATTATTAGGTTAGGGATTTTCTCTCTATATATTTCAACACATCTCACACATATAAGTTTCATTCACATCATTTTCATTCAAATTTTAACTAGAATATGTATAATTTTAGTGAAGAGCATAGATCTATATAAATAAAAACATGTACATAGAGTATAATATTAACTCAAAATTTTACCTCTGTATATGTAAGTGGTGGCCTAGTAACATCGATAGATTCAATAGTAGATGGCCCATAAGCTGGAGCTATATTTTTAAACATTAATTGGATAAGATCCATAAATGCAGTTGTGGACCATGAAGATTTAGGCACTGCATCCTCTTGTAACATAAAAATTACATATAGATTATTTAATTTCTATGTAAATTAATTGTTAGGTTTTAAATATAAATATAACTTAAATTTAACATGACATTTATATAAATGATACTTGTATGTGTGTAGTGGCCAACGTGTGCACACTAAATGTGCATGCCAAAAACTCAATGCTCATGAGTATATCATCTAACCCCTTTGAAGCACCACCATCATCTTCTAAAATTCTAGTGCATGTAGCACCATAGCATCTACAACAATGAGGTTAGGTATGCACATTAAGTGGAGTATCTTTAGCATCAATCTCAAAAATCCTACTCATATGTTGAACAAAATTATTAGTAAGTGCACTATGTATATGTAAAGTGTAAATCTTCATGACCTGCTTCATCGCAGAAAAGATCTCAATCTGAAGTGGATTTTGGGTATGGATCCTTGCACACTGATTAGTTGCATGATGTGCACCTAGTAGATCCTACGCAAAGCCTTTCCATCAACCCAGAAACTCACTATAGTTAAAACATTTGGGAATTTCATTGAGGACAAACTCGTTGTAGATTTTCTTCAAAAAATATAATAGGACCTCATGGTTGTTGCATAATGGGTAATCAAACACCATCCACCATCGGTCCTAGATTTTTTTTTCTAATCAAATTGTGTTGGCATTGGTGTATTCATAAATATTTAGTGGATACTAGAAAAGGTGAATTGGTTGTTGGGTCGATGAATAAGCCAAAAATTAGGTCTTTTGATATTTATTTATCCTTCACCTCATGTACTGTCAATTTGCCAGCATAGTAAGCCCTACATCTATCCATATATGATGTCCATCTATCAATTTGACTCATTATCAAGTCAACTTGACCAAATACTAACTTTAGGGTATTGGCAAAATAGGTGTGGTAGGTGTTGGTCAATGTGGGGTCCCTCATTCTCGTAATTTTTTGTTCAATTTCTATTTAATTTTCTACCGTGCAACTAGAATCTCCTAACTACCTAAGGGATCGTGCAGAATTGTAAGAGGATTAGGAGGGTTAGGAGGAGGGTTAGAAGGATGGTTAACATGTTGGTCTCTTGTATTGGAATGAGCTATTAAAAAATAAGATTTAACAATTAAACAATGTAAATAAAAAAATTACCAAAATCTAGTGATAATAGGTTTGATTTTTGAATACTTACCTCTCATCCATGGTAACATTGTTGATTCAACGAGGTATTAGGGGATCAGGGTGTGGTTTTATCCTCTTCCAAACACAACGCAATCGTAGTTTAGCCATGAGAAGGGTAGAAAAAATAGGAAAATGTAAACTAAATGAATATGCCTGTGGGTCATGCTTTTTTAATTTTTTTGTTTGTATTTTCAATAACATGTGCTCCTTATTGAAAATAAACATAATGCATATGCATTATTACCACGTATGTGTTATGTGAACTTCATAATATGTACACATTATTACTACTAAGTTTAGTAGTAATAACACATATGCATTATGTTTAATTTCGATATACCATACACGTTATTGAAACTACAAACATCATAATAAATATACATTATGGCTAAAAAATTTTGAACCTAAATTTAAATAACATATATGTGTTATAGTTACAACACATACATATTAGAATAAATATCTACAGAATTATCTCCCAACTTCATACACTTACCCATTTATTAAACTTGACTACATCAACCTGATAAGTGAACGTTAAATCCTCAAACACCTCTCTGCCACATTCCTACCATCTTTCACTCTTCCTACATATTTCTCTTTATAATGGCAAGCTTGGAGAATGGAGCTCGAAAATTAGAATTGGCTTTGAGTTTATTTTCTACATCCCTCTGAGTGAAGGGGATTTTCATAAAAAATTTAATCCTTCATCCTTATTTGCTTTACACATGATAAATTTAATCTTGAACCTGACATGGTCCAATTCATGTGAAAAAAACCTCTAAAAATAGATGCTTTTATTTAATTTATTTTGTTGAGGCTTTATTACATATTCAATTAATAAAAATATTATTTGACATATTCAATGTTTTATTGTACGTTCAGATATATCGATGGTTATAGTTATTAAGGATATTTAAAAAATAATAATGGAAAAGCTTTTTAATATATTGATTAATACAATCAATGGTTATTTATTTATTTTTTTTAAAATAGTATTACACTCGATTATAGATTGAGATGGATAAGAATTAAAACTATTACATAATGATGATTAATATTATATGATTAAAGACGGTGTTCTATTATTTGTTTTTGTTTATTTATGGTTATTATTTGAAAAGTTTTTTAATATATTGATTAATAGATTATATTATAATAGTTATTTATATAGAAACAAATGAGTAGATAGTATCACATTTTAATATATAATAATATATAATAATTAATAATATTTAATATTTTATTGTATATTTATTAATGTTTATTATATGATATTAATTTTGAATGAATTTTTTTTCATATATTAATTAATATAATGTATTATAATAATTACTTATATAAAAAAAAATGAGTGGATAATATTATATTTTAAAATATCATATTGATCAAAATAACTACTACATAATAATAATTAACATTATATAATTCGCTATTATATGTTTACTTTAATTTTTGTTGTTTTTAATATGAAAATAGTGTTTTTCTATCTATGGGCAATGAGTTTTGATATTTTGGCTCTATATACATTTATAGAAGCTTTTTTTTCGTACTTATCTTAATTATTAGTTTAGTTTATGCATGGAGAAAATGAGCATTGGAATGGTCTTAACTTCCAAATTTTTGGGTGGTAGAAGGGAAGTAGAAAATTACATAAAGCCAGCGATATATCCTATAGAGTCACCTTTGCTTGATCAAGCAATTCCAAATTTAATTATTTCAACTACTCTAAATGATCTGTCAAATTGGGCAAAACTCTCTAGTTTATGGCCGCTCCTTTATGGTACTAGTTGTTGTTTCATTGAATTTGCTTCATTAATAGGTTCACAATTCAACTATGATCGTTATGGTTTGGTACCAATATCTAGTCCTAGACAAGTTGACTTCCTTAAAACAATTGGAACTATGACCATGAAAATGGCTCCTCCTTTGGTCAGATTATATGAACAAATGCCCGAACCAAAATATGTAATTGTTATAGGAGCATGTACGATTACAGAAGGAATGTTTAGTATAGATTCTTATACTACCGTTCGTGGAGTAGATAACTTAATCCCTGTGGACATTTATTTCCCAGGTTGCCCTCCTAAACCAAAAGCCATTATAGATGCTATAAAAAAACTTCATGAAAAAATAGCTCGAGAGCTATCTGAATATAAGACCGAGTCTCAACAAAGAAAGAGGTATTTCTCTAGAAAGCATAGGCTTCATATTGGACCCAGTATTCATATTGAAAATGAAGAGGAGGTTTTTCCATCAATCTTATGAATATCAATTTGATTCGACTTTAGAGATACCCACCAAAACATCTGAAGCCATATCAGAGCTACTCCTTGAAAAACTTGAAAATACGAGAGTTCGCTATCTAATTAGAAAATGAATAATCATTAGTAGAAAGTAACGAACAAGAAAAATAATTTTTAATTCCATTAAAAATGTTAAACACTGATACAGATACTTTGACAATAAATAGTAATCAAATGCAAGGTCGACTATCTAACTATATGTTGTATATTTCTTTTAATTATTTAACAATAAATAGTAATCAAATGCAAGGTCAACTATCTGACTACTTGTTGTATATATCTTTTAATTATTTAATATTATGTTGTATGTTTATACTTATATTTAGTTATTACATGATACTATTTTTTATTGAAAAGTTTTTCCATATATTAATTAATATAATGTGTTATATTAATTATTCATACTAAAAAAATTAAATAAATAATATTATATTTTGAAATATTAAATCTGTCAAAATTTAAAATATTATATAATAATAATAATAATAATAATAATAATAATAATAATAATAATATTATTATTATTATTATTATTATTATTATTATTATGAAATATCACATCTGTCAAAATTCCTAGTACTATATAATAACTATTAATAATATAATATTGATAATGATATTACATATAATTTTTATAACATTTCCTTTTAGAGAAATAATTTTACGTTCTTTTTCTAATCATTATCTATAAATCTATCATAATTTCATTTCTCTTTAAAATCTATCATATTAAACTATACATAAATTTATGATAATTTTATATATATATATATATATATATGATTATTATATCAAACATTTCCGTTTAATAACTATCCACAAATTTATCTTAATTTTATCTCTCTTAATAATTTATTATATTAATCTATCATAATTTTATATCTGTTGATGATTTGTCATATCAAACATTTTCATCTAATTAAATTACCTATAAATCTATCATAATTTTATATCTCTTAATGATCTATCATATTAAACCATACATAAATCTATCATAATTTCATACAAATCTATCATAATTTTATATCTCTTAATGATCTATCATTTTAAACCATACATAAATCTATCATACTTACATATCTGTTGGTCTGTCATACCAAACATTTCTGTCATATTAAACTATCCATAAAGCGGTGCCAATTTTACAGTGGTTTTACGGAGCATAGGTGTATTGAATGAATGATAGCTATCTATACTTATTACAAAATCTATATTTCTATGGAAAACTTCAATAACAGTATTTTTTTGGATTTTTACAAACAGCCGCAGGCCTGCATTTTATCATATATCTTCTGCAATAAATTTGTCCTCTACGGAAGGGAGCAATTTTCGTTAATATTCAGATACACCTCTTGAATATGTTAGTCAATTCAAACTAGGGTTAAATGGTATGTTTTGGATCTTGACATCTCACCAGATAATTTATTTTAAGACGTGTTGAGAATTAGTTTTGGACAGATTATTAGTTTTAATATGTTGAGGAATCATTGGTGGAATATTATTTTTAGATTTTGATATTTTTAATAGAAAATTAATTTTAAGATATTAAATTATTGTTGATGGAGAATTATTTTTGGGATCTTTAACACAATTAATTTTAAAATGTCAATTTATTATTATTGGAGAATTATTTTTGGAACTTAAAATTTTTAATAGAGAATTAGTTTTAAGATATCAAATTATTATTAGTGGAGAATTATTTTTTGGATCTTGACATTTTCAACAGAGGTTAATTTTAAGATATTAAATTATTGTTGGTGGAGAATTATTTTTGGACCTTATTATCTTTAATAGAGAATTAGTTGTAAGATGTCAAGTTATTGTCAGTGGAGAATTATTTTTGAACCCTGACATCTTTAATAAAGTATTAATTTTAGGATGTCAAGTTATTGTCAGTAGACAATTATTTTTGGACCTTAACATCCTCAACAAATGATTAATTTTAAGATGCCAAGTTATTGTTCTATAGAAAAATATTTTTTAACCTTGACATCCTCAATAAATGATTAATTTTAAGATGTCAAGTTATTGTTCGATAGAAATATATTTTTTAATCTTGACATTTTCAAGATAATTAATTTTCGGATGTCAAGTTATTGTTTCGATAGAAAAATATTTTTTAATCTTGACATCCTCAACAAATGATTAATTTTGAGATGTCAAGTTATTGCTCGATAGAAAAATATTTTTTATCTTGATATCCTCAAGATAATTAATTTTAGGATGTCAAGTCATTGCTTGATAGAAAATTATTTTTTAACCTTAACATCCTCAATAGGTGATTATTATTTACTCTCTTTTTTTTTTTTTTTTTTTAAAAAAAATCTTAAAATTAATTATATCTTGAGGATGTTAAAGGTCATTTTGGTGGAGAATTATTATTTTAAGATTGTTTAGGGAAGATTTTGAAAATAGGAAAGTATTTTGAATTAAAATAAAGATTTGGGTTTGAGTTACTTTTAGAAACTCATTATCAATAAATTAAGAAGGGCATTTCAAGTTAAAAATTGATTATTTTACTTTTTTAAATTAAATATTAAATTTTAAATATTTTCTTTAATATTCAAATTCACTTCTTAAATATGTAGGTCAATTCAAACTAGGGTTAAATTGTATGTTTTGGATCTTGACATTTCAATAGATAATTAATTTTAAAATGTCAAATTATTGTAAGTTGAGAATTATTTTTGGATAGATTATTGGTTTTAAGATGTTGAGTTATTATCATTAGAATATTATTTTTGGATCTTGATATCTTTAAAGAGAATTAATTTTAAGATGTCAAATTATTGTCAATGGAAAATTATTTTTGAAATTTTTAATAGAAAATTAATTTTAAAATGTCAATTTAGTATCGGTGGAGAATTATTTTTGGACTTTAACATTTTTAATAGATAATTAGTTTTAGGATATCAAGTTATTGTCCATGGAGAACTGTTTTCTAGACCTTGACATTTTTAATAGAGAACCAATTTTAAGATGTCATATTATTTCAATGGAGAATTATTTTTGGACCTTGACATCCTTAATAGAGAATTAGTTATAAGATGTCAAGTTATTGTCCGTGGAGAATTATTTTTGATAAGAGTATTAGTTTTAAGATCATCTTCAAGAGATAATTAATTTTAGGATGTCAAGTTATTGTTCCATAGAAAAATATTTTTTAACCTTGACATCCTCAACAAATAATTAATTGAATCTTAAAATTAATTATCTCTTAAAGATGTTAAGGTCGTTTTGGTGGAGAATTATTATTTTAAGTATTGTTTAGGAAAGATTTTGAAAATAGGAAAGTATTTTGAATAAAAATAACCATTTGGATTTGAGTTACTTTTAAAAACTCATTATAAATAAATTAGGAAGGACATTATACATAAAAATTTGATCATCTTATTTTTTTAAATTAAATATTAAAATTTAAATATTTAAAAATTAATTTTATATAATATTTTTTATAAATGAGTTTAATAAGTATTTTTTTTAATTAGAATGTATTGATATATTTATTAGTCGTATTAAAATAATATTATATATATAGTTATACAAAAAAAAGGTGGCTGGTTATTATTATGATATATTAATGTTGGTATGACACACGACTCATAATAACAAAGTAAAGTTGTTGGCTAACTAGAGTTATACAATAACGTGATTAAAATATCATATCAATAAGATAAGTGAGAATATAAAGCACAAACAATAACACCAGAAGGTGGTGGAGGTAGATCATATTTTGGAGGCAAAACAATTTAAGAAGATGGCTCTCCTAAGAGAGGATCAAAGCCACCTATCCATCTTACATAGTTTTAGAATGAGCTAGGTGGAATCAAAATAAAATCCCACAGGGTCACCACACATCACAAGTTAGGTCCACCAAGACATGCCAACACAAGAATTTCAATGTGGTAGAAAAATCCAACCCCCTGTTGAGGAGTAAGGGTGGAGCGACTATTAGATTGGCTTCATTGATATTTTGGTGTTGATGGAGGGGTACCATGCAATGGTTAGTCTAGAAGAACTCTCCTCATAGTACATGGAACATTCCTATAGTAGATGAGCAACTCTTCGAGATGTTGGAATTCTAAATTCACTTTCTTTACTTAAAATTTAATTTATAAAAATATTGACGAGATGACAAACATTTATTATTAAACGAATACCGAAAAGAAATGTATTCATTATTAAAGATAGTTAAATTTTTCAACTTTCATAATTAAAATAAAATTATAAATATGAAAAATCCATAAAAAAACAAATGTATTTCAACCACTAAAAATTTTCAAAAAAAAATTCATTCTCTAATTTATCGATTCTAGATGATAAAGTTAAAATAAACTGTGAATTCATCCATTACCAAGATTTTTAAGTTCTCGAGAAAATCTAAAATAGGTGCCAAAACGACTCAAGGTTGGAACAATGTAGAGCATTTAAGATTAATTATCTCAATATTTTTGAGTTGCTCCCCAAACAGAGGCTCTAGTAAATAAAACACCGGAGAAATTAAGTAAGTTTAGGATCCAACTTGGCATTCCAAAATTTAATAAATCAGACAAGCTATGTTAGAAAAAAAAAATACTATAAATTTTAGTTTTAAAATTGAGATGGTATTACTGATTCAAATAGTGTTTCATTGTACGAGCCCTCTAAAAAGAACGTTTTACAAATAATAGATTTAAATAATATATCTTAGGTGGCTAAAAAAAAATATTATAAATTATAATTTTAAAATTGAAGGAGATCACGAGCTTCCAAACGACTTGAAACATTTGTATAAAGATATTATTAATAATTATAAGTCACAAATGAATTGGCCTTTGGATAAGCCGCCTCCTAAATTTAATGAGTTACTCTCAATTTGGGGTCACAATTATAAAAAAGTAAGTTTTTAGATTTTTATATTGAACATTTTAAAATTGGATTAAAGAGAAGAGTTTGAGAATGTTGAACATATTTGTGTTTTTTTTTTTTATATAATGAAAATGTTTGGTTGGTTATCATCATTATTATTATTTATTTATTTTTAATAATTTTTTATTTTTTTAAACTTCAGTTTTAAGGTTTAAGTTAAATGTTTTTCATTTTATTTAAATAAATATATATTAATAAATGTAATTTAGTCATTTTGTTAAATAAAATGTTGAAAGGTTGGTTGTCCTCAATCTCATTTAAGTTCAAATGTTCGTTTGAGTTGATTTGGTGATTTTAGTGGTTTGGTTTGTAGCTCTAATCAAAAGTGACTATCAATATATTAAAAAAAAATTAACATTTTCATATCCATTAGAAAAATATAACATTTATCATCTTCATTATATATACTTGTTGACATTTTGTTAACTCTCTTTTAATCAATTATATTTTTAAAGGCCTTACAAAAATATCAAATTTATAAAAAATTATTAACCCTAATTAATTGATATACATTTTATTTAAGACTCATTTATCATATTAATTGAGGAAGAAAACTTAAGTCTTAAATTCCATGTATTGTTGACACTATTTTCCTTGCCTCTAGATCCAACATTCAATGGAGTAAAATTCAGTGTTACATGAAGTCATTCACCTACACCCCTCCTCCATCTAATAGGTTTGGGTGGAAATGGATGATTTGTGGATTAAATGTTCATGTTTTTAGGATGCCATTTTTCATTTAAGCTTTTTCTTCAAACCTTTGAACTATGTCGTTTAGAGAGTTGGGTAAAAAACTTTTTTATTAATTTTAAAAATCATTTTTTTTTTAAAATAAATTTCAATGATTCTTTATTGTATCTTTTTTTCTACTTATATGTATTATTATTTCCATCAAACTTCCTTTATAATTATATTAAAAAAATTTAGATAAGTTTAATATGAAATTCTTTTAGAATAATTCTAAATTAGTCTAAGGATTCCATTGTATACTTTAGTAGCTTTGTTGTATGTTTAAAGAGGTTTTAAAGTGATTAGAATAAAATGTAAGATGCTTCCATGTATATTAAGTGGATTATCAATATTTTAAATAAACATTATATTAAGTTTATATGTTTTTATGTGAGTTATCAATATTTAAAATAAACACTACATTAAATTTATATATCTTTGTGGTAAGAAAAATATGATTTTTTTTTTTTTTTCATAATACATGTATTAAATAAGTTATCAAAACTTTTAAATAAAAAATGACAAATATATTTTAAATAAACATATATTAATTTTAAATATTATGCCAAGAAAAACATGGATTTCTTCTATCTTTATTCATAATATTCTTATTTTCATAATTTATGATAAAAATGTTTGAGCATTTTTTTTCAATATCAATAAGAATGACTAGAAAGCTATTAAAACTTGGCTAAAGTGAGACATTCCTTTTTCTAATATCATTTTCAAAAAAATAAATTGAATTATCAATAAATTTCACCTAAATTATTGTTCTATAGAAAGTTCAATTAAAATTAAAATTTTATTTCAAAACTTCATTTATAAAATTGTAAATTCCAAACTTTGTAAATTTTTAGTTGAGTCAAATAAATTTTATTTTTATTAGTCTTACTATACCAAAGTCAATTGACTTAAGATAGAACTTTTAATATTTGGTCATCAATTTTTAGTTAGTATGTTTATAATCAACTTGAATCCATGAAACACCATTTATGGTTATGTTCCAAAGCTTAAGATGCATGGCATTAAATACATTATTTATTATACCGATAAATGTGGCATACAATGGGATGAACTCAATCTTTTATATATTATCAATGATATTTTCTTTTTATAATAAAATGATTATATTTTTTAATTATGGTTTTTTTTATTGTTGATGTTAATGCATGGATAATATAATTTATTATAGAAAATATGTATTAATAAATTTTTTTTAATAGTAGATAGGCATTGATAATGTTTTTTTGATAAATAAATATCAATGTCATGTAAATATGACAAATGAGTTGGCATAACTTTAGTAAATATTAATTCTTGTTCTTAAATTTCACTTATACTCTTTGTTGGATGACACTTCTCTAACAATGTTTGCTTCAAATTTATATAGACACTAAGTTTTTTATGAAAATGAATGGTAGCATCAAGTTTATATAAGTCTCATCGATAGTTAGATATTCAATTTATATGAGAGTATAATAATCCATTAAAAATTTTGAATGCAAGAATGCAGATTGAATTAAAATTATGCAGTTTTTGTTGTTGAATTGATATTTTTTTGTTAAAATGATTTAAAAAAATAATTTTATTTCTAAATCAGTTATAGTTTCTTTTTCTTATCAATTTATTTGATAGTATAATAATCCATTAAAAATTTTGAATGTAAGAATGCAGATTGAGTTAGAATTGTGCAGTTTGCGTTGTTGAGTTAATGTTTTTTAGTTAAAATGATATATATATATATATATATATATATATATATATATATATATATATTTTTTTTTTTTTTTTTTTTTTGGTCCAAATCAATTATAGTTTCTTTTTTTAATCAATTTCTATGAGAGTATGATAATCCATTAAAAATTCTGAATGCAAGAATGCAAATTGAGTTAGAGCTATGCAGTTTTCGTTGTTGAGTTGATGTTTTTTTTGTTAAAATGATTTAAAAAAATTATTTTTTTCCAAATTAATTATAATTTCTTTTTCTTATTAAAAAATTTAGTTTTTATTTTATTTTATGTTATATTAGTAAAATTATTTTCTATCTTTAATTTATTTTTTTTGGATACTAAGATGTTGATGCATTTTTTGTCTCAGTTTTAATTATATATAATATTTTTCTTTTTTTTTTTTTTTTCCATTTTGATATTTGCAGCATGGAATAAATATGTGATTTTTCTTACCAATTTTTTTAGAGAGGTTTAATATTTAATTAATTCTTTGTATATTTATTTAGACTTGTGAAATTTGTATTTTAAAATTCCTAGAAAGTAAGTTTTAAATTAAGAGAATTTTAAATATTTATTTTTAAATGATAATGACTTTTATAATAATGTTTTTTTTTTTTTTTTTTTACTTTAAAAAGTATCGGTTTTGAATATTATTGTTTACAAAGAAATGAAAAATCCTATAAAATTATGAGATATTTTTCTTTTTTCTTTTTGATAATTGATATAATGAAATAATTATGTGGTTTCTCTTATCAATTTTTGTAAAGAGGTTTAATATTTGATTAATTATTTGCATATTTATATTTGTAAAATTATTTTTCTATATTTTATTTACTCTTTTTAGCAATACAAAGATGTTGGTGTGTTTTTTGGACTATTTTCTTTACATATAATATATTTTTGTTTATGGATTTTGAATATTTTTTCTTATAAAAGTTACAAAAATATATATAAATTTTTTGATAATTGATAATTGCAATTATAAATTAATTATAAAATTTTATTTATAAATTTCTATTAAAAATTTAATACTTAATTAAAACTTTACATATTTATTCAGATTTTTTAAATCTATATTTAAAAGCACATAAAAAATAAGTTTTAAGTTGAGAAGATTTTAAATAATACATTTTTAATTACAATAGACTAATTTTATGGAATACCTTTTCCCTTTTGATAAAGCTCATTTGAATTAAATTATTTTTTAAGAAAGAAATAAATAATCATTTTATATATATAAATATAATTTTAGTTTCCAGAAACTTTATATTTATCTAGTTGAATGCATTGTCTTTACTCGATCCAAAATAGTAGTGTATTTTTTAATTCAGTTTCGAATGGTACAATCCTATTCTACTTTGATTGATATTATGAAATATAAAAATATTTTATTTTTAATTTACTATTCAAAAAATTAGAGTTGTGTTGCATATTTTATAAAATAATATTATTTATTTTTAATTGTTTATCCATTTTTTATGATTAATGTTATAAATAAAATAAAATTATTGAGATTATTTTCTTATTTGAAAATAATAGATTAATTATAATTTTTTCAATTTATTATTTTGTTGAAGTCAAAGTATATCTATTTCATAAAATTAAAAAATAATATTTATAATATTTAAGAAATTTATAAAATGAAAAGTTAAATTCAAAATTAATTATTTTTTATATTTTTATTTATAATTAATATTATAAAAAAATTATGAATATAGTTTATATTATTTATTTTTAAATAATATATAAAATGATTTTAAAAGATAAATTGTGGCTAATGTGACTCTTGCTCCAACCCTTAACATAAATTTTAGAGCTTATGATTTATCCCCACACATATATTGTAAGTATAAAATATTCATGGCTTAAGATGTCATTTTGTATTGTTTAATGTTTATAAATTGTATGTAATAAAGTATATATTTAATGTTAGATATTATTTTTTATAACAAATTAATTATTGTTATTGTCTTAATAAAAAAAATTAAAAAATAAAAATATTAATATTCTAAAGTATTGTTCAAAAATTTTATAACGAAACATAAATTTGAATTAATATATTATTTTTTAATGTTTGAATATATTTTTTTAATCTATTTTTTATTTATTATTTATTATAAAATTATCATTTTGGATTGATGAAGTGGAAGATGGACGAGCTTTGCAACTCATCGCCAAGCTAGGGCAGTCGTGCCCTGGCTTGTTTCAGCATTCCCTGGGGTTGCAAAGGTGTGGATTGAAGGTCCAGCGAGGGAAGGGAGAGGGAGGTGATCACTCAAGCAAAGGTGTGGTTCTGGAGGGGCGTGAACATGGCACAGAATGAACTGACTAAAATCAAGGGGGATAGGAGTTTTAGTGAAGTGGTAGGTATAAATTCGCAGGGGCAGGAGGCTAGGATGTTGGAAAATTCAGTTTTTAGCTAGAGTACAGGGGCATTTGACACTGGCTCGATAGGGGGTTCAAGGATTACAAAGATCAATGGATGCCTAGAGCGCTGTAAGGAGTGACCAAAGCTGGTAATTCCTTTTTATATGATAGCTGAAGATGTGGAGTATTATTCCAAGCATTCACTATATTGCAATTTTTTGGGACTGAGAGTCTCTCTCCCCTTTCTGGAGAATTAGGCAAGAAGAGTATGGGAGCTAGAGGATGAAATGGAGGTTACGCTGTTGTCAAACAATTTCTTTATGGTTACTTTCATTTACTTGGCTGATAGAACCAGGGTTTTTGAAGGCAGACCATATTTTTATAATCAGGTTGGGCTTTTTGTGAATACATGGCATGCTAGATTTAACCCTACTGAGGAATTGCCAAACAGGGTCCCAGTGTGGGTTCACCTACCTAGAATGCCAATTGAATGTTGCCGAGAGGATGTTCTATAGATGATAGCTTCTATGCTAGGAAAGCCAATGGGGTCATCTACACAAACCTTAGGTAAGAAAGTCATGACATTTACTTGAATTTGTGTGAAAATTGACTTAAGTAGACCTTTGCCAGATGCAATGGAGATGTGTGTGGGCTCATACTCTTGGGTTTAACAATTGGACTATGAGACCCTCCCCTTCAGATGTTGCCTTTGTCATGAGTATGGACACCTGGTGCGAAGGTGCCCGAAGGCTAAAATGGAAGAACAACAACCTTCACCCCTGCCTCCTCCAAGTAGTGTCACTGCTACAGACAAAGGGAAGAAGGGCGGAGTTGGTGTAGGTAAGGATCCTCAGGGTTTTGTGCAGGTTAAGGCTCGAAGCCGAAACAGAGGTCATAAGAGGTCCTTAATGGAGTGACAAGATGAAGATTCTTTCAATAGGTTTGAGATATTAGATGAGTTGGGCCAATAAGAGGTTAACTCAGGATTAATTAGTGGGGAGCAGCTTGTGGGGGGGTCGAGAACGGCCAAAAATTCTTCCATTTCTCACACAATGCCTCTAGATGAAGCTACCTTACCTATGAACTTGGATGGGCAGGTGGGGGAGCAAAATTTATTTGAACCAATTACTGATCTAGTTTAGGGAGTAGAGGTTGGGGATATCCCAACACAGACAGGGGCTATAGAGACGGATAAGTGAGGGAAGGCTCCTCCTCACCTGGGAATTCTTTAGGAGGGCAAGAAGGGAGATTCAGAGAAAGGTGCTAAATTGGGGCAGAAGAAGGACATGGAGAGGATAAAGATGATTGGGGAAATTTTGGTTGAGTCTGGTTTGGTTAAGACCTTAGATGCCCACTTATTGCCCCCTTTGAAATGATTATGATATCTTGGAATGTTAGGGGCTTGAATAGCAGCCCTAGACAAAAAGCTATTCGAGAATTAGTTAGGAATCACTATTCATATATTCTCTTTCTTCAAGAAACCAAGGTTTCAGTGGAGTACATGATGGGTATTGGACCTAAGCTTTAGAGGCAAGGTTTGTGCTAGTGCATAGGGGCCCAGGGGGCAGTGGGTGGTGTGGCTTGTCTCTGGAATCCACGTAAGGTTCGATCAGTGTCTTGGATCGCCTTCAAATCTTCATTATCTATGGTCTCCTTATGCATGGAGTTGGGGGAGTATGTTCTTCTTTCGACTGTCTACACCCCTACTGATTTTCAAGGTAAGCTTCTTGTTTGGAATAACATTCATCTGGTTCGTAATGGTTTTCCTTACCTACCATGGATCATGGCTGGTGATTTTAATGCTATTTTGGACTTAATGGAAAAGAGGGGAGGTAATGCAAGATTGGAGCCGTCTTCCATTTTTATTAGAGACAAGATTTTGGAACTCAACCTGGTGGATATTAAGCCATGTAATGGTCGGTTCACTTGGAAAAATAGAAGGGTGGGAGATAGCTACATTGCTGAGCGCATTGACCAATTTATGACTTCCTATTTTTGGGTGGGCGGCTTGTGGTCTTTGAGCTTTGAGATTTTAGACTGGAGAGGCTCAGATCACTGGCCCATTAAGCTTACCAATTCTTTTGCTTATTTGCATCAGAAGCTGTCATTCAAGTTTTAACTTATGTGGCTAAGGGACCAGGACCTGTTTGGACGAGTTGCTAATTGGTGGAGAGTAGGGAGGCCTGCGGCTGGTACTGCAATGTATGTTTTCACTAAGCTCCTCCAATTCATGAAATACTAGCTCCAATGGTGGAACAAGCTGAGTTTTGGGAACATCTTTTAGGAGAAAAAGGAGGCGCAAATGGTGTTGAATGACATTACCAAATTGACTAGGGAGAAGGGGTTGTCTGAGTTTTTACTGAAGTAGGAAGCGAGGGTTGTAAAGACTTTTGAGGAATGGGACATGAGAGAGGAAATATTTTGGATGCAAAAGGCTCAGATTGAGTGGCTGCAAGAGGGAGACAAGAACACTACCTTCTTCTTCAATTCAGTTAGAGCTAGATAACACAGTAATGCGATCACATCTTTAGTGATGGACAGGGGGAGGTAATCTCATCTACAAGGGATATCTGTAACGAAGCTGGTCAGTACTTTAGTTCTTTATTCAAAGAAGAAGGGTAGAGGGATATGGCTGTGAAGGATCTGATACTCTCATGTATTCCTTCTCTTGTTTCTCGGGATATGAGGAGTAGCTGATGACACCAATAACTTTGGAAGAACTAAAAAAGATTATTTTTTTGATGAAGAAAGGTAAGGCTCCAGGTCTGGATGGCTTCTTGATTGAGTTTTATCAAAAATTCTGGGAGATTATAAAAGTTGACTTACTGGCGGTGGTTCAGGAATCCCAGAATAGTAAGCAAATGCTCTGGGCTCTGAATTCTACTTTCCTGGCCCTCATTCCCAAGGGGGAAGGGGCTGATCACTTCAGTCAATTTCACCCCATTTCCATTTGTAATTTAATTTATAAAATTATATATAAGCTGATTGTAGAAGGTTAAAGAAGTGGTTGGCGATGCTGATCTCAGAGGAGCAAAGTGGCTTTGTGGAGGGCCGACAGATTTTGGATGGGATTGTGGTGGCTACTGAGGCTATCCATTCCATGACCAAGTCTAAGGAGAAGACTATGTTATTAAATTAGACATGTCTAAGGCGTATGACAGGGTGCGATGGCCCTTTCTCCAGAAGGTTTTGGGTGCCTTTGGTTTTGAGGAAGATGGGATCAGATGGGTTATGAGTTATGTGACTTCAACTTCATTCTCTGTCCTAGTTAATGGGGAGCATTCTAATATTTTTGGGGCCTCGCATGGTTTGTGGCAAGGATATGCTTTATCTCCCTACCTGTTTCTTCTCTTGGTGGAGGGTCTAGGTTAGTTGATTAAAAGGAATAACGGGGATGGTGTTATCTAGGGCTAGAAATGGGGAGGTGGCCTTCCTGTTCTATCTCACCTATAGTTTGTGGACGATGTGGCTTTGATGGGCATGGCTACCATAAGGGAGGTAGACAATATCTGTAGTAGCCTAGATGCTTACCTGGTTGCCTCTGGACAGGTAATTAATGAGGACAAGTGTTCACATTTTTTTCTTCAACACTCCACTGGCCATTCAACAGAGAGTGGCTGATATTCTTTGATTCCAAATCAGAAGCCTCCTATTACTGTATCTTGGGATCCCTATATCTTTAGGGAGATAGTCCAAGGAATTGTGGCAGGTGATTATGAATAAATTCTGAGCCAAGGTGAATCATTGGACCCACAGGTGGTTGTCCTTTGTTGGCCGGGTCCAATTGATTCAGTTGGTGGTGCAGGCCCTTCCTCTTTACAGGTGCATGTTACAGGTGGCACCCGAGAGCTTTGTAAAGGACCTATATTCCTTGGCAAGATAGTTCTTGTGGGCTGGTATCCTATCTTCGATGAAGTGGAGACTTATCAGGTGGGAGGTTATATGCAGCCCGAAAAGGTTTGGTGGCTTGGGGCTACGGCAGTTTGTGCTTGCGGGTACAACCCTGGCAGCCAAGTTGTATTAGAGATGGTGTGAGGAACAAGACCATGTCTGGGCTAGGATCTTAGCTCATAAGTATCTTTTTGGGATCCCCCTGAAGGATCTCCCAAGGTGTAGTTTGTTAGGAAGTGGATCGGTGATTTGGGATACTCTTAAGAAAGGAGTTGCTCTGATCAAGAGAGGTCTTTTCTAGATTTGCAAGGGGGGATGGAGGTGCAATTTTGGTATGACTCTTGGGATGGCTATCCCCCCATAGTTAATTAGTATCCTCATTTGTATGCACTTTCATAGAGATTTAGCAAAGCTGGGTGGAATAAGGTGTGCGACTACAAATTCCTCTTTCTTCAGGGCCAGTTGATGGAAGCAAGATGGAAGACTCTTGAGGAGTGGCCGATTATTGGCATGGAGGCGGAGTGCACAGAGCTGTACATCATCCTTGCTGGTCGCAATTACTGTGCACTCAAAGGGGGTGATGTGTTGGCTTGGTCCCTTAACTCCAAGGGGAAGTACACTGTTTCATCTAGTTACCAGGAGTTGGTTGCACAGCAATTTGTGGAGGGGAGGGAGGTTCCTTGATGGAAAATAGTTTGGAGTAGTTTCTCATGGCTGAAGTGCAATTGTTTTACATGAACTTTGGCCTAGAACTTTTGCCTAACTTCGGAGAACATTCGTAAGAGGGGCTTTGTTGGTCCTTCGCATTACGTTTTGTGTAGAGGTGAGGAGGAGGACTCGCCACATCTATTTTTTAATTGCCCTTTCACTTGCCAATTGTGGCATGCCTGGTGGGACGTGTGGAGGTATCAGTGTGTGCACGCTTCCTCCCTTGCTAATTTTTGGTTGAGATTGGGTAGACCACCCTCTGCTACTCATTTCTTGCAAGAAGCCTGGTACGTTGGACCTATTTTTTTCTGTGGCAAGTCTGGTTGGAAAGGAACCACAAAATTTTTAATAATGAAAAATTGGGAGTTCAACAGGTTTGGAGTCAAATTATAAGAATGATCTAGGAAACTATAGAAGCTAAGGGTGAGGTCATTTTGCCTCTAGCGAAGGGGGATGCAGAGATGGTTGATAGGTTTGGCTCATATGGGGGAGCAGATGATTAATAAGATGGAGGGATTGGTTGTTATGTATGCCTTGAAGAGATCTTATGAGTTAGGATGGAGAAGGGTGATATGTGAAGCTGACTCGCAGATCCTGATCAATATGATCCTTGAGAGGAAGATTACAAATGTGAGCTGGCAACTATCCTTGGTAGTGCAGCAGATATTACAGATTAGTTCACTCATGGATTTTGTGTCTTTTGCCCATGTTCTGAGGGAATGGAACAGGGCAGCCGATTGCCTGGCCAAGTGGGCATCAGAGGATATGGATGGTCGGAAGGTGGATGGTTGGGTGCAGTTGCCCAAGGAGGTAAATCAGGACATGGAGAGGATTCTAAGTGAAGATGGTACTCATATAGGTGTGTGATGGCTTTTGTTTGCATTTTTTTGGAGTTCTCTTTGCTTTTCTGGGGCTTCGGCCTTTTGTTTCTTTGTAATATGGTTTTTTGAGATTTAATAAAGTTTTTATCCATTTTTTCAAAAAAATTATAAAATTATCATTTTACATTTTTTGATATTAAATTTTAGATATTTTTGAACTTGATATTAATAAAAAGATTTGCATTTTTTTCTTAAATTTAAATTATATCGAAACAAAAATATATACTTTTGTTAAATATAATAATTTTTTAGATACACTATTTTGTTAAATTTAAATTATATTTAATTTATAAAAATAGAAAAAAAATATTTATATTATTTATGAAATCTATAAATAAAAATTTCAATTATAAAATAATTAATTTTGATATTATAGACTATTGCTTTATGTGAAAATTAATCATCGTTGTAATCATTTTAAGGTGGTGTTCATATGCCATTCATATTGAGGTATAAATTTTGTACAGGATGTCATTTTATATTGTTTAATGTTGGAATGTATTGTTTTATTTTATTTATTTATTATTCAATATGTATTATTGAGATATTTTTTTTAATTATTGAATGTTAAATTATAAATAGCTTGCACTTATTATTTGTTATTGAATTTATATTTAAGAAAGAATAAGTTTTTATTTATTTATATTTTATAGGATTATATTTGTAAATATTTTTTGGTTAGTGCAATCAATTATTAAGAGAAATACTGGTTCTCTCTTTTACAATATTTGATGAAGTAATTCTCATAAATTATTTACAATACATGATAGATTTTATATAAATGTTATTTTTTATAAAAATTTGTTATTAATATTATTTAATTAATATTAACAATTTGAATTTATTTTTGTAAAATATAATATATAATTTTTATCAAATATAATTATTTTAGAATAATTTGTATTTTTAAATATATTTTATATTTAAATGTGTTAATAGTGGCATTTTTTTAGATATCAAATTTTATTTAAGTCTTGTTTTATAATATTTTTAGGCAACTTTGTATGTATAGAGCTCAAATTATGAACTAAGTATTTAGTGGTGCATTTATCGTAGGCTTCGATTATCTTATTGATTATGTTTGGATGCTTAACACCTTTATATTATCATCTTTAACCTTACTTTCCATATTAAAAATATATGTGGCCCTCCAAATTAGAATAATTTTAGGCCTCATGTCATTTATACCAGTTACTATCGGTATTGATTGTGGATACTAACCAAAGATGTCAGAGCTAACTCAAGCACATTTTTAATTTATTTTGGGCATGTTTCAATTTTTTATCATTGTTTTGGCATGTTTGAATTTATTTTGCTCTACTTTGCATGCCACTAGATCCTTAATTCAAAGTTAAAGACTCCTATATATACAAAGCTACTATAAGTTATTTTGAGGAAAAGCAATTTACATTATCAATAGATGTACAAGATTATATGTTTCACCTATAAAATTATTAGAGATGATTATGAAGTTTACAAGGGTCAATTTACATATGCATGCTTGTGTCAATGGCAAGATAAGAGAAAGAGCATTTAGGTTTGCATCTACTATTACACACACTCACTCACACACACACACACACACACACACACACACACACACACACACACACACGGGATAACTACATTAAAGTTTGAATGTAATTCATAGTATTATAAATTAGTATAGTGCTTAGTAGGTCAATGCGGATTGATCAAGGTTAGTTTAACTCAACCTTTTGGCATGACATCCCCATTTTATGTCAAATTCTAGGTGAAAAATTATGGTTGAACATACAAGTGCACATGCATGATTCTAAAGGTGGTCAAACGTATAAATACACATTATAGATAAATACACATTATTCTATAAGAAAATAAGATATCAATGTGTGAGGGGTTAGTACAAACCACTTCAAGTCAGTTTTGATTATCAATACTGACCTAACTAGATAAAACATAATACGAGAAATTGATAGAAACAAACCATACACAAAGCATTTGTAAATTCCTGACACGTGGTATTTAAATAATCATAACTTGAGTAAACAAGACAAACATGTTAAGAGCCTTCATACCTCTTGTTATAAATCTATTGTTATATTTAGTTTATATGCTTATCATGGTTTGGATTAGTTTATGAATACTTTTATACAATGTAAAATTTAAAAATAATTCATTATTATATTAATCCTATATCCTATTACATGGTTCCAAAATAAAATTAGAGTACCAAAAAATGATGAACCCAAATATTTGATCGAACCATCCTTCCAAGGATTCATTTTTTTTGTCTTAGGGTTTCAAATTTCATTTCTAATTTCCATACACAAAAAATATTTTCACCTTCCCAAGGTCATAGATTTTTTGTCCAAGGGTTTTATATTTGATTTTTTATTTTTGTAACAAAAAACATATTTTCACCATCAAACCTAGTTCTTCCATGTTTGTTTACTTATTTGGAATTGACCTTGATTATATTGCAATAGCTTGTTTAGGTCCAAATAAATCAAACATAAAAAATCAATCAAAAATCCCTAATGACTCTCATCTTTTGGATTTATTATTATTTATCACTCCATCCCTTATGCATATGATAATCAATGAACTAATAACCAAACATGCTAATTATATACATGAAGAATATAATAGTGAAGGAATGGATTATGACTATTAATATCAAGAGAATTGGTATAATAGTGAAGACTATAGTGAAGAATAAAATGAATATACTAATTTTAATGTAAAAGAACCCATCTCTCCTACTTCTTCGCATTATTATTTCAATAATACACTAAAACAAGATGAAAAAAATAGTAATAAATATATTAATATTCCTAACACATCCTATGAACTAAAAAGTGAATATTATCTCTCTAATACACCCCATTGATCTCTAAAACTTTACACTATGCTTCATCTCATTGATCATTATAAAATACAAAGGCATAAGTTCTGCATAGAAATGGCAAAAGAATGTGAATAATTTAAAATTCCTTCTCTCTCTATAAATGACAAAAGAATGTGAGTAATTTGAAATTTATTCTCTCTAGAAAGGGAAAAATATTGTGAAAAACATGAAAGTTATTCTCTTTCTCTAGAAATGGGGAAAGAGTTTGAAATATCTTCTCTCTTTAGAAATACTAAATTATACAAATTATTTATTTAAATTTTGGCAATAGGAGATTTATTACCCTAACTAGATAAACTATTGTGCAAAATCAGACTGTTACAAATATGAAATAAATTATACATTTGTTTTGGAAATTTGATAAATATGAAAACTTATAAAATAAGGAAAGTGCAAGAGAAAATATAACAGCTATCTAGAAAACTAAGATGTAGAATGTTTCAAGATCTGAGACTGAGCTTAGCTAGAAAACTGAAATGCAAGATGTTTTAGGATCGGAGACTCAGTTGTCTAACTATGTTGAAAATATTGAAGATTAGAAACAGGAGTTGGTAGAGTCCCTAGATAGGAGCATTATAACTGGACATGGTAAGGGTGCATTATAGTTCCTATAGATGTTATTGTCTAAAAATGATAAGATTTATGAGCTATGTATGCCTCCACCTATTTAGTCTATAGACTATGTGGGAGCTTTTAACTCACTTTGTGACTATTGTGTGATGGATTTTCTACTCAAACCCTAGTTCAATAGGCAAGAAGACTAATGCAAATCATGGAATAAAAATGGGTTAGTGATTGAATTCATAAAAGACCTTAACACACCCTATGTTGAGCATTGGTTACATACCAAAACTCCAAAGAGGGATCAAACTCATTGTATTTCTGTTATGTTCTAGTTGTGTGTGTGAAACTGGTGTATTATGTTAGATGTTGGTGATATTTTGGTGTGATTAGGTGCTTCAATATTGGATTGGTGATTGTGGAGGTTAGGCCCCCTTAGATATTTTATTTGTGTTGAAAATATTTGATTGGAATGTTCATACGCTAATCGTCATTAATTAGGAGAGTGTGCTTAATAACTCAAGGTATGGTTGAATCCATCATTGCATACTCATGGTAGTAAAGCAACTTGGAATTCCTATATGAATCCCAATAGAGTGTTATGGTGTAAAACTAGTGCAAAAAAGGGGTGAATAAACTGTTGCAAATGGAATAGGCTCATTTTTGTGTAAAACTAACACAAAATTTGTGCAAAACTAGTGTACATAGTTTGTGTAATATGAGTTTGGTGTATATATTATGTGTAATGATAAGTATTTCCATTCCATTTTCTAAAATGGTACAAAATTGAGCAAAATCGAAAGACATATCTACACACATGACCCCAATCTAATATTTGGTGTATATGGATGCTAAGACTAAGTAATAATAACTAAAATTATGAGCAAAATTTATATATAAAAATTGGAACACATGTTGCACATGATGCCCCTAATCTAATCAAGTTTGATACAAAATATTAGTGAATTCTAGGAATTAAAAATTTAAACTATGACAAACTGATATGGGTTGTCTAATATTTTAATAGATTTCGGAAATGATTGTTTTATAATCTCTGGCACAACAATGCCCTACTTCGACAATAATGGGGTGCATTGTTGTCCAAACTAATTTTATGAGGACTTTTTTAAGTATATTGTGATCCACTATCTAAGGACTTCAAAATTGTCTGTCTATTGTCTATGTATGTCTATGCATTGAACTGGGTGGGTGAAATCTCTAATACAAACCACTATGTATGCCCCCTATTTTGAGGTGAGTTGTTGTTCATTCACAATAACTTGCCTCAAAATAAAATGTTATGTGAGATATGTTATGAGAATACGTGTAAATTTTATTGGTAATGATAACATAGAGGAGCATGGCAAAATCATATAGATAAACCAAGTATAATAGCAATGTGAGATATATGTTTCAACAAGCATACATAGTGTGAAAGTCTAGATAAATGTTATCAATTAGGCACAAAAATAAGTGATCCTGAGTATCGAAAGTTGAATATAACTACTTGTGGAGGAATGCATGATATCCATCATGGCATCAAAATCTAGGTAAACCAATAAAATAATCAAGAAAGAGTCATAACCATGATGCACACATATATAAAGTAGATTCAAAGCACACAAGGCACCTAAATAGAAGGTCAAGGGGCTATTTACAAAAGGCATGTTCAAATGTCACTCACTTACATATAATCAAGTAAATAAGGATTACATCCACACATGCAATGACATATTCAAATGTACTTAATATAAATAAAACACACAAAAAGACATGTTCAAATTCCCCCATAGGCATAGAATCAAGGAATGAAGGCTAAAAGCCACACATGCAATAACATATTTAAATGTCCTTAATCAAAATAAACACACACATAAAACATGAAATATGAAAGAAAACATGAAATCATGGATGGATATGTATTTGATCAATATAAGTAATTTGAAAGACAAGTAGGTTAAAGAAATTAGATAACCAATAGTATATCAATGTGTTATGTAATAAACATACTGGAATCTTACTAAAAATACATAAAAAAAATTAACACATATATTATAAATATATTACACCTCGAGAATATAATCAAATATCATATATAATACTCTAAGTGTGACAACTAAAAATGAATCCCACTACGCCATACATCATTTATCCCTATCTTCATAAGAAACAAATCATAATACAAATATATAAAGTGATTTCAAATAACTAGCCATGGCTAGTTATTTGAAATTACTTTATATATTTGTACAATATATAGCCACTACTATCATTCTACAATAAATAGGTACTTACATCTCTTCAAGATAATTTTTTCTATCATAAATACAATATAATACAATGTACATAAATAAGATACATGGTTTCTTGCAGCATGAGTTCTCTAGACTCTCTAGTCTTTGTGGCGATCTCAAGTGTCATCTCAAAAGTAGTACTATTTTGGGGAGGGAGAATAGTATTTGAGCACTTTTTCACACCAACCATGAACCAATGATCTTCCACACTAATCCCATTAGGGAATGGTCCTCCCTTCATGGATGAGTAGATAGTGATGACGTAGGAATCTAGAGGGACAAGTTAGTGCCTATGTGTGGTGTGATTTCTAAAACTAAACATGCATTGTATCATAGAAAACGTGTTCTATTGCAAGATATCACACAAACATGTAAATCATACTCATGAAATGATAATGTCTCACTAAACATACTTTGACCAAAGTTTTTAATAATAATAAATAATAATGATCTATAGATCAGTTAAAATTCATACACATCACTTGATCGAATTACCTTCATTTGGCATTGTGATGCTAGTAATCCAAAGAAGTCTATCTCACTCTTTACTCAGTATTAGCAATGTGAGATTGGTTAACATAATATAATCAAAAGACTCATACAATTTACATCCTACGAGAAATCATATCACATAATATGTTATGCATAGGATAACAAAAAATATATATATTCATTTCATCAAACGTATGAATGAATCTCACATTATTATATATCATATACTTGAAATAATGACTTTAGTTTATACCACCTAGGTTAAATACATAATTAAATGCATATTCTAATTACCACAATTTATTTTCAAATATGCTACATCATATGATAACACATCTTATGATAGTCTAGTATCATAAAACCCAACTACTAATTACCCCCATCAGTCACAATAAAGTAGTTATAAATCCATAGAAACATAAGCTTCTATTCAAGCAACTAGACATAACAAAGAAAGTCTTAGTTCCCACGAACTTAAAGTATTCCATTCTAGAATTCTTTATACTCTCAGGGGTTGATGCACATATACATAAAGTCTTACTAACTATTATAAAACATGTTATTCAAATAAATAACCAATTTATATACATTTAGTCCATCAAACATATGAATGAGTTCTAATTATATCAGTTTTAGTTTGCTACCACCCAGATATGACATACAATTATATTGTAGTACTCTATAACATCTCATAATATCATAGTTCATTATATATGAACATAACTAAATAATTACACATAACCAAACTTACGATTTCTAGAATCAATTGACCCACAATCATAAATAATAATCAAGCAAGTATGAGATTATACCACCCAGGTATACCTTGTGTTTAAACTACATACTAACATTTAAATAAACATAACTTATGAACATGCATAATGATGCACTCTGTGTGTGTGTGTGTGTGTGTGTGTGTGTGTGTGTGTGTGTGTGTGTGTGTGTAAACACTATTACATATTAATATACTCATAATAAATACTACACACAAGTTTTCATTACTATATGTAAATATATATCAACAGTTCAGTCAAGTTATTCTCAAGAGTCAAATAACTCAAAACTAAATTATACCATAATCTATTTACATTATAGGAGACTGTATTTAAACAAGCAACCAATCAATACATAAATAATGTAATAGTCATCTAGAATTCTAGACAATGACTCCTTATAATTTAAATGTTCAATATACCTTTCTTGTTACCAAGATACATTAATCATCTTTAGTAAGATAATGATTTCAATCAAGGTAACACTTCCCCATAGTTTTATCCCTATCAAAATATATTATCACCATGATATTTAACTTTGTATACACTGTCTTTCATAAATATTTAGCAATACACAAATTACTCTTGATATACTTAAGTTTTATTGTATATATGTATATGTGTGTGTGTGTGTGTGTATATATGTATATGTATATGTATATATATATATATATATATATATATATATATATATATATATATATATATAATCTTTCGTAGGTATTTAGCAATACACGAATTGATCTTGATATACTAAAGTTTCATATTATATATATATATATATATATATATATATATATATATATATATATATATATATATATATATATATATATATATATAAATAAATCCAGAATAATATACTAAAGTAATAATATAATGATACTTAAATCTCAATACTTAAATCAGAATAATGATAATGATACGGGTATCAGAGTACAGTATATGAAAAAGGCATAGTCCATATATACAGACAAATATAAATACTCAATAATATATTTAGTCGATACATCAACCATATATATTTCATTTCATTGAGTTCATATATGTTCCAAAACATGTGACAATGATTATGTTCATAGCAGTGAAAACATTCAAACTTTGATTAGAATTAACATGCTTAATTTTATATTCTGCTATTTACTCTTTATTATAGACAATTTTTAGGACACCTTACATATGTATATGTTTATATAAATCACGATGTCTTACAAAAATCACTATTTTTATACAAAGTGTTATATTTATTCAAATAGATATAAGCATTCAACATATACTTACAGTATTACTAGCATATCGATTTGATTTTGACTTTTATACTTATGTATAATAATAACAACTAGCAATAGCCCAGGGAATTTCCATAAACAAGTCAACATGAATTACCAATGTACTAACATACAATTTATTATTTAATAACATTATTCAAAAATACCATAACTTGAGAGTTGGATTGTTGTTCATACACCATGGCATTCACCCTTTTAGGGGAAGAAGAATATATGCCAAAATAATAAATAGAGACTTAGCCTTCTATGATAATAACTAGCATATAAGTCCTGGTAACATAGTGATATTTAATACATATAATATAAGAATGCATAGAAGTTTAATATAAGAAAGGATGATTTTATATACCCACTGGTATAAATCATTGCTCATGCAAATAAAACATTATACATACAAATAAATCACTAATCATAATGATCAATTTTAGCAATACAGTTAACAAAAGGTCAATAACATTTTTTAATCTAAAAATGGTATATAACATATTACTATACAAATTTGTTTTAATTATAAAAATCACAAAAAAATAATGGTTATAGATATACCCAGAATGTAAACACATGATGTCAGTCTGATATACCCATTAAACTAAACCAACCATGAATAAATAACTCTTAATGTAATCAATATTAAATACACTAAGCTAATCATTTTATCATACATCTAACATGTGCTAGTTATTATGGTGTGTGCAGGGTTCTAGCTAGTTTATCTATCATCTTCTGATATCTCCATCTATGTCACCCTCTCCTATGATACTCTCTCTCCATCACACTCTGAGGGATGAGTTCCCCTGCATCAACCTCACAACAAGCAGGTAGTTAGACCATAATAGTCATAAGATACATACATCATAAAATGTTATCAAAATAATAAATCAACATGTTTTTAATGTAAACATATATAATACATCTAACTCATATTAATGTAGTTATGTAATCTAAGCAATATCATATTATCCCATAACAACATATATCAAATCTTAGTTAAAAATAGCCAAATCTAAATTTGTCAACTATAAATATTCATGGATAATCTAGTAAGTTTGTTTGGTGAGGAATCAGGATGTAACATCTTTCCCCCCAAAATCTAGTCATCATCCTAGATAACTCTTATTCCAACATAAATTCTAAATTAAAAATATTGATCTTCAAAAAAAAACATAGTATAAAGTATCAAATCAAGTAAATAAATGTGAAATTTACCTATAGAACTCATCATAGTCTTTTTAAGTAGTATTAGTCTCACAAGACCCTACTCTGTGACATCTCCCTATTATGAAAACAAGGTTTGTGAGTGTCATTTACTCTATTTGGTTCTATCATGACCACCCCAGAATCTAGAACTGACAAGATAATCCTAAACATATCATGGTAAAAGTTTCACTGACTTCCCAAAAGCACATGAGATCATCATTAGAGCTAAAAAAAATGGCTAGGAAAAGTTCCAAAAAACCTTTCAACCCCTCTTCACATCTCTCTAACCTAGAGAGTATTTTTCTCATTTTAAAGAAAAGTATTTAGGAAGCCTGTCAAGAATGATATATATAAGTTAATACTATCACTACTCTGCATAGCTTCAAGTAATTATAACATGCCAATACTGTCACTAATCCACATAGCTTTTGGACAAGTATGATGATGAATACGAACTAGAAATACTACATTTCAAAATTAAGGGATACTCATTCCACAATATACATGCATATATCTGTATGATTGAATTTAACAAGCCAATCTACCAAATCCTAGATTTGACAAGCTCGCCTTATTGGATCTTAACTCAATAAAAAAAATTATTGAAAAGCATTATTTATTATATAAAAACTTCACAAATTAAAATACAACTAATCATACAAAAAAATGGGTGGAAAAGTCATGCCCTAAAAACACAATGGGCTATAGAAGCCCTAAGAAAACAAAAAAAGCAACTACAGGGCATACTATCCAGAAAGTCTAACATGTGTGCACTAACAACCAAAAAAGGATAAAGCACAAATGAATAAGTCTTTAAGTAGTAGTAGTGAACAAGGTAGTAGGTGGCAGAGGTAGTGGAGGATCTTGAGGTTTTCTCCTCAACCCCCATCAGCTGGGGGTCCTCATCCAAGGTAAGAGGCTCCCACCAATCATTTTATTGCTCTTGAATATCTTGATATAGTTTCTTAAAATTTTGCTGAGGTAGATAAATGGCAAGCATCAGGCATGAAAACTTATCCTATTGGGAAGCCACCTAACCTCCTCCATTGTCACTATCATTATGAGATGATCTACTTAGAAAATAAGTAGTCCCATACCTAGGAGATGGCTAGCGAGAGTGAGGAGAGGATCTCCTCTGACTCTGGGGCTGATATATTTGAGACTAAGAATTCCTAGCTTCACCACCACATCCTCAAAGAGGAGTGTGTTCGAGTGATTCTTGACTGACATCACAAGGGGCATTACCCTAGTAATCCAAAAGTTTGTGCAAATAATGAATTTTTAGCCACACTTTCTTTATCTAGCTTTGGATCTTAAGGGTAATAGTGGAGATCACATTAATTTTGTTATAAATTGAAAAACCAATTTTCATAGCTTCATGATTACAACAAGCTTTATTTCTAGATTTCTAGATTTGAAATAAAATATTAGTGCAAAAAATCTACCAAAATCTGTTGTATCTTACAAAAAGAAAGGTTGAGTCCCCCAAAAGAGCCATTTTCCAAGTGAACATTTTAGGTTTGAAGGGTTTAAAAAGAGATTGAATCCATCTCTAAGCAGACTGTGTATGGGGGCAAAACCAAAAAAGGTGCTTGATGGTTTTTGGGCAGTGTCAAGCATGACAACTGGGATTAGGAACTACCGTATGCTTGAGCCGGTCTCCAATAAGAAGCCCATGATATATAATGCACCATAGAAAGAGATATTTGTGAGGCTCCAAGAGAGCCAACCATATATTATTAAATCTCCTCAACCAAAAATAATGAAGAGTGTTAAGACTCCAACGTCTCTTGAGCACCTCAATATCTATATGTTGGGGAGCAAGAATATTATATCCCAACTTAGGGGCATAAAAATGAAAAGGAGTGGTTGTAGGCCAATTCCAATCCTTCCACCATGGGGTGAGATAGGACACTTCAATTTTGTGCAGATACTAGGTATGACATTTTGAATTTCAGAAAGATATTATTTATCTTCTTTATTAAGCTGAAACCTATCTTTCACAATATTCCAAGGTATCCAATCCCAAGATATCTTACATAAAATATCTCTAATGTGTTTAATAACCTTTTTAAAAATCCTAAGACTATTTATCCAAGGAACCATGGCAAAGGGAACATTATGGAAATTGAGAATAAGGGACCACTAGAGAGATTGAGAATTAATAGAGAGACCATTCCTAAATCCATCTCCAATCTAGACCAATTGAGATTTAAGATTCTCCCAAGCATTCCATATGCTTTGGATGACAAAAGAGCCAGTGATTTTGATAGGCACAAGAATGAGGAGGAGGGTATGCAAGTCAATACCCCACCATGCCTTCCTACCTAGAGGAGATCCTCGAGCAATGTAGTTTATCATAAGGATCTTCTATGCTTCATCTCCTTCCAAGCCTCTTATAATCCACTTAACACTAAGAGCAATGCCCTAAAGTTTAATGTCAATAAGGCCAAGACCACTTGCTTCCTTAGGCCTACTGTAAATGACCCAAAACACTCTATAAAACCTTTGATAGCCTTCAGAATTATCCCAGAGGAAGTCATGAAGAAGCTTTTCCAACTTGGCATAAGAGGAATTAGAAGGGGCCAAACAGGAAGAGTAATAAACATGAGTAGCATCCAAGACCTTAGAACATATCTAAAATTTCCTAGATAGATTAAGGGGCTTAGCAATCCAATAGGTAATTTTTTATTTAACCCTCTATATGACACAAGACCAAAGATCAACAGGGGAAGCCCGAAAGGCAAAAGGAATGATAATGAATTTAAATTAAACAACTGGGAGGATCTATTACCATTGATAACCCTCAAGCCAATAGGGTTTAGGAGATAGAGACTACATGTAGCATTGGGTCTTTTTCCATTGAATGGAAGATCTTAAGGCCAAACAAAAAATATCAAGGTATTGCATGGCATTCCTGATCAACTCTCCATCTTCTTGGAGAGTAATAAAGGAGTCATTCACAAATTTACCATTAACCAATTAATGATCAAAGGTAGGAAGAGAGATACCTTTAACCACCCCCCTAAAATTATAGTCAGCTAAAAGATAATTAAAACCTTTTATAACAATCACATAAAGGGTAGGGGAAAGAGGGAAACCTTGTCTGATCAATCTTTGTAACTCAAATCTATGAGATTGGGCACCATTTATGGTGATGCAAGCTCTAACATCCTTAAAAGCATGTTAATAGTGTGTACAAATTTTGATCCAAAGCTAAGAGCCTATAACATGGTCATGATAAAGGGACATTCTATGCAGTCATAGGCTTTCTCAAAGTCAATCTTGATAAAAAGAGCTTTCTAATTGGAAGTTTTATCTCACTCCATGCCTTCCTAGATAGCTATCACATTGTCTAGGATATAATGATTCTGAATGAAACCAATTTGTTTACTCCTCACAACTAGAGGAAGGATATTTTTGATCCTAAGGGCCAAAGCTTTGGCAATTATCTTATAGGATACATTAAATAAATTAATAGGCCTCTAATTGGTCAGCAATTATAGCTCTCCAACTTTTGGAATGAACTTAATATTGCCTTGATTTATGAGAGCCCCCAAAGAATTTGTATGTAAAGCTTCAAGATAAACCTTATGAAGTTCAGGGCCCATCGTGTTCTATAAAGAATGGTAAAACTCATAAGGAAACCCATAAATTCTAGGATCCTTATCAATGTCCATCTATGGAATAGCTTTCTTAAGATCATTAAGACTAAAAAGTCAATCACAAGTGACTCTCTGGGCCTCTAAAAGATTATAAAGAACAACTCCCAAACAATGGGTAAGAGCATCTTGTCTAGTAGTAGTATTTGGTTGAGAGATGAACACCTCTTGGTGGTGATCAAAAAATTCCTATAGCACCTTAGGTAATTTGGTGAGGCACCCAGTTTCACCTTTAATGGATATGATCCTATCGATCAGTTGTCTAGACTAAAGTAGGATAAAAAATTCCTTGGTCACTTTGTCCCCCACTTTGAGCTAATGTATTCTGGCATGTAGTTGACTTCCTCTGGAATTGTAAGCTTCAGTAACTTGGATTTTATGTCTCTAATTTGCTTCACAAGCCTATAATTTTACATTAAAAGGTGAGGCTTCAAGCTCCAAGGAGGATCTGATAAATTCTTGATTGATGGCATGATGAATATGTCATCTAAAAAAGGCAACCTATTTGCCATATATTCTAAGGAAAGTGGTATTACATATGATATCATTAGACCACGACATAATCTATCTAGTGGCCCTAGTGGGTCTTGGATCAAGATTTGAGATACATGCAATGTGATTAAAAGTATGCTCATGATTGAGATGGGAAGTGTTGAGGTAAAATTGGGTGATATGCACCCGAACTTGAGGGGTAGTCCACTTAACATTGAATCAAATGGAGTGATGGTTAGATAGAAAGGTGGCTAGTATAGCCAAGATAGGTTAGCCTTATACAAGCACAAAATAAAAAATATCTTGTTTAGTTACCAGAGCCTGATCGAGCCTTTTGTGCACCCTATCCTCACCTTGGTAAAAATTATACCAAGTGAACCAGGGTGAGTAAGAATCTTTCTGCTAGTAGTGATTGGGATCAAACACCTTGACTTTGTTATGCAAATAAAATCATGCCTTGCATTTTCCTAAACACCACCTCATGGGAATCCACCCTTCTTTATCTTTTGATGATTCTATCATATTGAAATCACCAAAAATAATCCAGTGAGCATCTGGAAGTGAGTCATCCAACCATCTCCACAATAAGGTATGCTTAATAGCATCATTAGAAGCATAAATATTAACTAACCTAATTATGTGGTTGTCAAAATCAAAGAGCATCCAAACTACCTAATTTTAGGGGTCAGACCCCCATGATATGATGTGTTGAGATAAATTTGGGGAAAATAAGGTCATAACTACTCCTCTGTTAGACTCATGACGAGTGGCCTGACAGATGACCCCAAGCCAGATAATGTGTGTCATAGAATGAAGCTTGAAGTCAAAAATCTTGACATCTTGTAGGCATAATATCTTCATGTTTGAAAAGAATTGACAATTTTTCCTGACCATATACTTATGCATCAGATCAATAAGTCCTCTTACATTCCATGAATAGACTAGCATGGAGAACTATCAAGATTCATATCTCCCTCTTTTGTGAGGTCTGAGAGGGGAAAAAACCTATTGAAAGCAACAGTCAAGATTCTAAAATCTCCTAGAGTAAAGGGTTATCATTTATGTGACCCTTGTTCATATTCACCAAAAGTTGAAGGGCTATGAGATCAATGTAACACGGCTTTACAAGATCGAGGTAAAGGGTTGTGAAGTAAGTCTAAGTGTAGAAAAGATCAGTGGAGGGGTTATAGTAGTGGTCACTTGTGGTGATTATGAGATGGGTTTAGGTAGTTAAGGTTGTAGAGATGGAAGAGACTTAGCCAGAATAGATGTAGTAAGAGGCATAGAAATCTAAATTTTATGTCACTCACCCCCAATGAAGGGTCTGTGTAGAGATTGACCTTGCTAACGATATTTTGTTGCTAGTCATCTTCCCACATGATTAGGGAATGTCCTCTCATGGTCCCCACATATGCCATGCCCCAAGAACGTAATGGATCTGATCCAAAACCTTCAGTTGGCACCTTTGATGGGTGAACCATGGTCACTAACCAGCTTAATAAATTTAAAAAGTCTATTTTTCAAATCTTGGATTTGAAAATCTCCCCTTATCAGATCAAAATTTAATAACTATCGAGTCAATGTTAGATGAAATAGGATCCACTCCCATCTCACGTTCTTAATTCAACACTCTTCCCTTAGGTCTTCATGACCAAATGATCTCCAAAATGTGCAAAAGGTTTAATGAATTACAATTCTATACTAACACACCATAGAATGCAATACTATATGCTAAATAATTCTTGATGTACCAACATACATACAAGAAAAATAATATAATCATTCCATAATTATATTGAGTTGCTACTAGTTAAACATAACTAGTATCATATCTCACAGCTTAATCTATAGTGTTATATTCATAGTTAAGAAGAAATAATGTTAAAATTAACATAATATACAAAGGCCAAGGATCACACCATCCTTACAAACTTATAAAGGTAACAAGTGAGACAATGTCTCCCTACTTGCTCAGCGAGTCCTCAATAAGTTAAAATTTTATCTCAACCCCTTAGATTGACAAGATGTTTTGTACATCCTATACTTACTCACTTCTGGTGAAAGGTATGCAGATAACTCTTCAAATCAACATGTTTTAATCAAAAAGAGAATAATATCAATCAAATCAAGAGCATATAATAACATAACAATTATAATCAACTTATAAACCTTAATCTAGAACCAATATAAATTCAAGGTTTTCCACTCCTAATGGTCCAAGTTCACAAGTGAAAAGTAGAGAACTAACATCTCAACAACAAAACTCTTAAATACCACATCGTATGAAGAAAAACACCATAACTCAAGTTGCCAAAATCACTGCTCACCAAATATTGTATGAGTAGTATTATAATATGCCTCCACAACTGGAAGAAAAATTATAACCACATAGATGCATCAATCCATTATATTTATACAACTTATCTATAAATAATAAGTACAAGACACTAGTCCATGAACTCCAAGTAATATGGTGTTGAGCATTGTTTCTATTGTTGACACTTGGAATTAATATTATCACTGATGTCAAAGGTTGTTCATGAGGTATGAGGTCATTGAACAGTGTTTTTATTTGATTGCATCTTTTATAGGTACAACATTGTGTGAAAAACTTATATGGTATGTAATCAAGGTATATAATCATCAAAAAATGTTTCAAGATCAGTGGTCAAGGTTGTCAAGTGTTTTAACCTAGCAAGAGACTTGAGAAGGATTATGCATAAGATGCCTAGTCTTGTGAATAAAGGAGCATGGTGGCCTAGTAATATGGATGTATATAAGTATAAGAGGATTTTTTATGACACTTTATAATGTATATGAAGCATTGGATCACTTAGGAGAGCTTGAAGGTGAGTCTATAGGGGTAGACCCTACAGGACTAGCATACAAATAGACTAGTTCTAAACTCTACCTAACCTAATAAGGGGTCATGACGTGTTATCAAGACCTATTAAGTATGAAAAATAGTTTTATATCATTTTAAATGTTTCTTTATCATGTGATTGAGGTGGAGAGTGCTTGGATAATATCTAAAAGATCTATTTTAAGGCTTAATGTGACCTATAGATCAAAAGCTTAGAGAGCAAAGAGAGAGATGGTGGCCTAATGGGGTATCAGGATCAGTTTCCAGGGTAATCATAGAAAAATTCTCATTGAAATAGGTGTTTCATGTTTTTTTAGGTATGTTGACCAATTCTAAGGTCAAAGTATGCATGAAAAGGCATGGAATGTGGTTTTTAGGTTTCCTGTGTGTATAAGATAATGGATTCTCAACCCAATAAGAACTTTCATGTACTTTTTGGCACATGTAACCTCTACATGAGAACCTAATCCATTCATGGTATATGGGTAAGGGTCCTATCTTAAGTTCCAAGCATTGGTTTTTTTATTAAAGGCATAAGCTATATGAATGATCATTAAGACTATAAGGTGGTTTAAACCTCTCTAAAACCCTAACTTTGACCTAATATGTAAGATATTGATGGAAATGGCTCAAAATTTATTGGATGACCTATATTTATTATTTTAACTTTTAGTGTACTCTCCTAGGTACCTCTAAGTGGCATTTATTTTTCAATAGAGTGAGTGAATCTTACACGAATGGCCTTATTTTTTGGAAATGTGTTATAGCAAACAAAGTTGACCAATTCAAAGTTTATAAATAGATGAAGGTTTAATATTGATGCTTATATCTTATGTTCATATGGTTTTTTAGCAGTTTCTATACCTCATGTGTGCTAAATCGGTCAAGCAAGTTGACCTATCTCTAAAAGCCTTAATGGTGCAGATAGTGAGAAAAACTAGGCAGAAGTGGGAATGAGATTAGGGTTGTATTATCATGAATTAGAAAAGGGTAAAAATACATGGGATTGTTTTTATATACCTATAAAATATGTCCATATTAGATATAATATTTGGATATGGTTTTATATTACAAAAAATTGTTCTCAAATTGACTTGTCTAACCTAGTAAGGTTTATGTACAATGAAGTCATAACTATAAGACCAATGTTGTGGTTAGAGAATATGATATATTTGTTTTAAGTTGGTCTAAGGATGTTTTAAGAATATATAAATTCATTTTAATTTTATGAAAGTGATTCTATAGGTGTTCTAGATCATTGTTTCTATGAGTATATTTTTAAGCTTTTGGTTGTTTAAGCAAGCTACTTATAGAGAAGGGTTTGAACACTTTTGCCTTGAGTTGTGAGGTATAATTCACATGGTGATAACCCTGATGTCATGATTATTTTGTGGATATTATTTTTTTCCATGATTTTTTGACAGGATTGTGTTTCTGGTTTAGTTGTTCAAGACAGACTTTATGGGTATGCACAGGCCTAATTATGAACAATGTTAATGGCATGGTTCAAGTGGTGGTTTGTGATACAAGGTGTCTTAGACCCAATATGTTATTATTAGGGGTATATTAAAGTTTAATATGATATTTTCCTACCTTTTTATAAGTTTTAGAGTGTTTCAAGGTCTTCAAAGGGTAATGTGTGCTAATGAAGGCCTAATTAAATTAGGTCTCCTTAAGGTCTAAAAGGGTTTTCTGTTCATATATGCTACGACCAGCCTATTTTAATGTTTGATTCATGTTTATTAAATTTAATAAGGATAATTTTATTTAAAATCTTAGTTTTGAAGTGTGTATGGCCGACTAAGAGGTGTATGAGCAAGAGCCTAGGATAAGAACAAGGCCTAATATGCCTAATTATCTAGAGTGAGAGAATGTGTGTTGAAACAAATGAGATATAAATTTTAATGGATTAAGAAGGAATTATAAACCATAAGGAGGGTAAAAATAAACTATCATGAAGATATAAAATGGTTACTTTAGATGATTATCAAGGTCATTTGACCTAACCAAATCAAGAAGAGGGTTAATTGAGCAAAGAAGGCTAGAGAATAGTTTGAGAAGGACAAGTGTGTGAGGAGAGATGAAAATGAAAATCAGCATCTATTGTATTATAAACAAATTATTATGAAGTTTATCATAGGTTGGAGTTATTTTATTTGGTGTCGATTCATCTAGGGAGTTGGTGCCTCCTTGCAAGTGGGTCCTTGTTAAAGCCTATTCAAGTTGGTACTTGACGAGTTGGGGTTGGTGATCCAAGTAAAGTTGGTGATTCACTAAATCTTGATGTTTGACGTATAAGATAGTATTCCATTTACATCATTATTGGGTTTTCTTCCTTTTGAGGGTTTCCCACTTAAATAAGTATGTTGTGTGTTATGTTCTTCTCTCATGTTTATGTGTTGCTAGCTTACTATATTGTTGACAGTTCATGACTGATAAAGTAAAGATTGTAAAGTTTTGAAGATTGATTCAACCCCCCCCCCTCTCATTATTTTTTCTTCCAAAAATTGGTATCATATCTTGGTCCTTTTTGTTTATTTTAATAGCTTGAAGGTGGTCCTAAGAAACACAAGAATGTCCTGTGATCAACAAGAAAAAGACAACATATATGATTAAGAAGTCTACTATGGCACTGAAGAAGGAAAATCTAAATTAGACCTTGAAGTTGAGACCATAAGTACACTTGATTATTTGTAACATCAAAAGGAGACTATCACAGATACTAGGAGTCAGTTAAAAGAGGTCAATGTAAGGTGTAAGTCAAAGAAAGTTGAGTATGAATAGTTGAAGACAAAGTATATTCCTTGAATATTGAGCATGAATAGATCATAAACAAATTAAGAAAGTTTGAGAGAGAGCATGAGAATTTAGAACAAGTCAAGAGTAGTAACCTGAGAAGATCATTCAAGAAACCCAATGCTATAAAGGATAAGTCATCATAGAACCATAGTAAGTAAAGAAAAGTTAATTGTTAAATCTATCACAACATAGGACATATTACAAGATTCTTATCTAACAGAGTGATAAGATCCACAAGATTCAATAAGACATATGAAGCTCCTAAAATGCATAATAAGGATTAAACATTGGTATGGAAGCCAAAGAAAACTAGGATGGATTAAATTGAGCTCAAGAAGCAAGATGGACTATTTGCCAGGAAGAAACAAAAGACCAAAGAGGAATCTATGCTAGCTCAAACTATCCTTCACATTCAAGATGAAGGCATGAAATACATATATATATATATAGTGGTTTCTCAAGTAACATGAGAGGATATAGGAACAAGTTCATCTCTTTGGAGAAGAATGCTGCAAGAACAGTAAGGCTTGGAGACAACACAAGTATCAATATAGTTGGAAAGGATGTCTTGAGTTTGAATAATGGAAAGACCAAGACACAAAATGTGTTGTATGTGGAAGGTCTTAAACATAACCTACTTATTTTGAGTCAAATGTGCAAGAAAATACAAATACTAACATTTCATGACAAATGATGTGAGATAAGGAGAGCCTTGGCTAATTGCCAATGCCAAGAGAACTAAGAATAACCTATATGTATTGAATGAGATCAAGAAGGATAAATGTTTCATCACTAAGATAGATGAAAGTTGGATATGGCAAAAAATAATAGGTCACCTAAACTTTGATAAATTGGTCAACATTAGCACTAAGAAGTCTATGAATAACATGCTTTAGATCATCAAACCTACAAACATACTTTTCAAGGCATGTCAACATGATAAGCCGACTAAAACAAGGTTTAGGACCAAGGAGTACTTTACTACAATACACTTAAATTTAATCCACACTAATATACGTGGGCCTAAAATAATTCAAATCATTCAAGGAGATAGCTACTTCATTTTACTCATTGATGACTACATAAGAATGACTTGGGTTACATTCCTAAGAGATAAATTAGAAGCTCTTGACAAGTTCAAGGCATTCAAGGCTTTTGTTGAGAATGATAAGAATACGAAGGTCATATGTCTAAGATATGATATAGTAGTATATGTTTGGTCCAATTAGTTTGATGACTTTTGTGAGGTTCGTGGATTAAGGATATAATTCTCAGTAGCTAGGACACCTCAACAGAATGGGGTAGTAGAAATGAATAAGAGGATAGTTAAAGAGATGGATAGAACTATGTTGAATGAGTATATATTATCTCATGGATATTAGAGAAATGATGTAAGCACTACTATCTACATTTTGAATAGGGGATAGATAAGGACAAATGGAAACAAGACTCCTTATAAATTATGGAAGGACAGACCTAAAAATATAGAACACTTTAGAGTGTTTGCGAGAAAATGTTTTATCAAAAGAGATGATGAAGAATTGTTTAAGTTTGATTCTAGATATAATGAATACATATTATTAGGATACTCATCAATGATATTAGCCTATATATTTTATAAAAAGAGACTACAAAAGATAGTGTAAAACACTAATGTGAGGATTGATGAGATAAGGAAATCTCACTTATAGTCAAAGAACACTTTAGAGAATGTGGAATTTAATAATAAAGAGGAGACTATAGAGATTGATGAGGAGGAATAAAAAGTCAAAGAGAGACAAGACTCAAAAGTACCCTCAAGATAGATTCAAAGAGACCACCCTGAAGCTTAAATCATTAGAAATAAGAATGCAAGTATGCAAACTAGGAGAAGATTGGTAAGTAATCTAAATCAAGAGAATGCTCTATTATCAAAGATTGAACCTAAGATTATTATATAAGCAAGAATGGACAAATTTTGGATAGGTTTTATGAATGAGGATCTATACCAAATATAAAATAATGAGACTTGGGAATTAGTTCCTAGGCCTAAAGACAAGAATGTCATTGGCACAAAATGGTTGTTCAGAAACAAGTTGAATGAAGATGGAGAAGTCACTAGGAACAAGGTTAGATTGGTATGAAATGGATATGCACAAGTTGAAGGAGTAGAATTTAAGGAAAATTTTGCACCAGTGTCAATATTGGAGGCCATTATATTATTTATAGCTTAGGTAGGGTTCAAAGGATTCAAGGTATACCAGATAGATGTGAAATCTACCTTTTTGAATCAAAATTTGGAAGAAGTGTACATTAAGGTACATTAAGAAACCTAAAGGTTTATCACTATAAAATGATAAAGATTATGTTTTTATATTTAATAAATCTCTCTATGGTCTAAATCAATCTCCTAGAGATTGGTATGCCAGGTTGGACAAGTATATATTGGATCAAAGATTCAAAAGAGGAATTGCAAACAATAACTTATACATCAAGACTGAAAATGACCTTCAGTTGATTATAGTTGTCTATGTGGATGATATCATCTTTGGTGAAAATAATTAGAACATGAAAAATGCTTTTAGAAAGGTGGTGAATAAAGAGTTTGAGATGTCCATGTTAGGACAACTATCATTTTTTCTTGGGTTGCAAATCACTGAATCTGAAAAAGGTATATTCATCTCACAAGCCAAGTACATAAGAGACATGTTGAAGAAGTTTGAAATGGAGGATTACAAGGAAATTAGTACACCTATTATCACAAGATGTAATTTGAGTAAGTAATATAAATCTTAAAAATTCAATCAAACGTCATATAGGTCAATGATTAGAAGTTTTTTTTACACCATTACTTCTAGACCTGACATCATGGAAGCAATAATTCTTGTGAGAATGTTTCAAGTAGATCCAAAGGATAATCATCTATAAAAAATCAAAAGGATACTCAAGTATCTTGAGGGGACTATGTAGTATGGATTATATTATCCAAGAACTGAGGATTTCAATTTGATAGCCTACATAGATATAGATTGGGCAGGAAGTATAGATGATAGGAAGACTACCAGTGGAGAAGCCTATTTTCTAGGTGGGCATATATTCTCATGGATAAGTAATAAGAAACCATTAGTATATTTTTACACTTGTGAGGTTGAGTAAATTGTATCATCTTCATGTTTTACTCAAGTTATATGGATGAGATAGACCCTAAAAGACTATAAGGTGGAGTATGACGGCTCAAGCCCTATCTTTTATGACAATACAAGTGCTTTAAGCATCTAAAAGAACCCTCTCATGCACTCAAGGACCAAACACATTCCCATTATGTGTAATTTTATAATATAATAGGTAATTGAACAAAGTTTCAAACTTTAATATGTTTCTACATAGAATCAGATTGCAGACATCTTGACTAAACCACTTCCAAAGGCAACTTTTGAACACCTAAGACAAGAATTGGGTGTAATTCCTACCCCTATCAATCATTAAAGAATCCAAGTATTTAATGGGAGATAATAATTCTAATAACAAGTTAGTTATTCCAAGAAGATATGCATGGAGATATGGGAGCATGTTTGATTTATGTCTCATAAACTCATAGTTTTGTGTATTGAGTATTTTGATAACAAGGAGTGTGATCCAAGGAATTGAAAACATCACTTTATAATTTATGTCAAAGGGGGAAAAATAACATAATGGGGGGATAAGGATGATTATTTTTTAATTATGGTTTTCCATAAATGACAAAGGGGGATATTGTTTAGCATTGTTTCTATTATTGCGACTTGGCATTAATGTTGTCATTGATGTCACAAGGTGTTCATGAGGTACGAGGTCATTGAATAATTTGTTTGTTTGATTTAATATTTAAGACGTATGAAATTGTTTTAAAAACTTACAAGTCATGTAATCAAGGTATATCAGTATCAAAAAATGTTTCAATATCAATAGTCAAGGTTGTCAAGTGTTTGAACCTAGCAGGAGACTGTAAAAGGCTTATACACAAGATGCCTAGTCTTATGCATTAAATATTGGGGTTACATATTAATATGGATGAAAAAAAGAATAATATCATGTTTGAGGAAACTTGATCATGTATATGAAGCATTGGATCACTCAGAATATCTTTAAGGTGAGTCTACATGGGTAGACCCTACAGGACTAGCATGCAAATAGACTAGTTCTAGACTCTGTCTCACTTAATAAGGGGTCATGAGGTGTTACCAAGACTTATTAAGGATTAAAAATATTTTTTGAACATATTATAGGTTTCTTTATAATGTTAGTGAGGTGGAGAGTTCTTGGACAATATCCAGAAGGTCTATTTTGAGGCCTAATGTGACATGTAGATCAAAATCTTAGAGAATGAAGAGAGAAATGGTGGAATAATGGGGTATCAGTATAAATTTGAAAGTTAATAATGGAAAATTGAGAATTTATATAGGTATTTCATGTTGTTTTAGCTATGTTTACCAAGTTTTAGTTCAAAGTATGCAAGAAAAGGCATGGAATGTGGTTTTGAGGTTTCTTGTGTGCATAGAATAAAGGATTCTCAACCCAAGAAGGACTTTCATGTACCTGTTGACATATGTAACCTATGAATGAGAACCTAATCCATTAATGGTAGATGGTTAAGTTTCCTATCTAAAATTTACAAGCATTGTTTTTTGGATTAAGGACATAAACGTTATGAATGATTGTTAAGACTATAAGGTGGTTTAAACCTTATTAAATCCCTAAATTTGACTTGATATGGAAGATATTGATGGAAAGGGATCATATTTATTGGATGGAATATCTTGATGATTTTATCATGTATTTTACTCTCTAAGGTACCTCCAAGTGGCATTTATTTTTTAGGAGAGTGAGTGAATCCTACAGGAAAGGCCTTATTTTCAAATTTTTGTTAGAGTAGATAAAATTGACTAAGTGAAAGTTACTAAATGGATGAAGATTGAAGATTGAGAATTATATATTATTTTCATGTTTTCTTTTTATTAGGTTCCATACATTATATGTGTTAAACTGATCATGTAATTTGACCTATCGGTAAAAGGCCTAATACTGTACACAGTGAGAAAAACCAGGCATAAGTGGAAATGAGATTAGGGATGTGTTTTCATGGATTAGGGATAGGTCCAAACATATGATTTTTTTTAAAATACTTTTAACACATGTACATATTGGATATAATATTTTTATATGTTTTTATATTGTATAAAATGCTCTCAAATTGACTTGTCTAACTCAATAAGGTTTATGTACAGTGAAGTCATGAGAGTGGTCTGTAAGACCAATATTGCTATTATAGAATATTCCATATTTATTGTAATTTATTTTGAGTATGTTTTAGGATTATATAAATTCATTGTAATTTTATTAAAGTGATTCTATAGGTGTTCTAGATCATTGTTTCTATGACTATGTTTTGAATCTTATTGGCAATTCTAAGTAAGCTACTTGCAGAGAAGGGTTTGAGCACTTTTGCCTTGAATTGTGAGGTATAATTCACATGGTGATGACCCTAAGGTCATGATTATTATGTAAATATTATTTTTTTCCATTAATTTTTGACAAGATTGTTTTTTTGGTTCAGTTGCTCAAGATAAACTTTCTGGGTATGCATAGGCCTAATTATGAACAGTGCTAATGGTGTGGTTCAAGTGGTGCTTGTTGCTAAAAAGTATCTTGAACCTAAGATGAGATTGGTAGGGATATATTAAAGTGTAATATTATATTTTCCTACTATGTGATAAGTTTGAGAGTGTTTCAAGGTGTTCAAATGGTAACATGTGATATGAAGGCCTAATTGAATTAGGTTTCCTTAAGGTCTAAAATGGGTCTTTGGTCCTATACGATATTACCAACCTATTGTAATGTTTGTTTCATGTTTTTTACATGTCATAAGTCCAAATTCATTAAAAACATTATTTTTAAATTGTGTATATCTAACCAAGAGGTGTATGATCAAGAGCCTAGTATAAGAACAAGGCCTAATAGGCCTAACTAGCTAGAGTGAGAGAATGTGTATTGAAATGAATGAGATATAAATTTAAAGGGATGAATAAGGTATTATATAAGATTATGAAGGTAAAAATAAACTATCATGAGAATCTGATAGGGGTACTTTAGATGATTATCAAGGTCATTTGACCTAACCAAGTTAAGAAGAGGGATAATTGAGTGAAGAAGGCTAGAGAACAGTTTGAGAAGGACAAGTGTGTGAGGAAAGCCAAAGATGAATATCATATTTTATATGAGAAATAAAGGTTTATAAAGGCGATAAAATTTTGGTGGTGTCTCAGCTAGCACTGAGACATCTAGGGGGTTGGTGGCTCCTTGTAAATGGGTGCTTGTTAAAGCCTAGTTAAGTTGGTGCTTGACTAGTTGGGGTTAGTTCTCCAAGTGAATTTGGTGCTTCATTAAATCTTAATGTTTGAATTATAGTATATTATTACATTTGCAACATCAATGGTTTTTCTTCCCCTTGAGGTTTTTCCACTCAAATAAGTGTTTTGTGTGTTATGTTCTTCTCTCATGTTCATGTGTTGCTAGCTTACTATATTATAGACAATTCATGAGTGATAAGGTAAATATTGTAAAAATTTTGAAGACCTATTCACCCCCCCAGCCATTTTTATTCCAACATATGGTCCAAAAAAAAATTTAGAAATAGGTTTCAACATCATGAAAATAAGAATCCTCTCAAGGGTTTATAATGATGTCAAAGTAAATTAAGGGAGTGACAACTCACCTCTATGCCCACTATGAGAGATGACACTTCTTCCTAGTCCACATAAAAATAAGGGTTCCAATACATTAAAAAACTCCTAACACAAAGGAATTATCAACCAAGACATCTACACTCTACTAAAAGAAAATCCCCATTGCAATAGGTGGTATCAAACTAAAAATGGTCTTATCAAATTTACCACTTCAAGGATTTGTGTATATAAGACACAAAACTAGTGCATATATACTTAAGTGAGAAGCATCCCATGATTTTTAAACACTCACAACATAAAACATAAATGGTAAAGGTGACTTGATTACCAAGAAATATGTAATCATACTCAAGGTGTTCAATCTAAATGATCAAATTATGGTAGGGATATCTTATTCACAACTCATGAACTATGTTATGTACCCACTTATTAATTAACCATCACCATTGATACACTCAATAAACCAACCCTTTAACAACTCTAAGAGGGTATGAATGCTCCTAAAGTACATACTCAATGTACCACGCATATTTCACTAATCTCTTTTATTAAAAAAAAGGATACAAAAATGATAATGGACTCATTAGGTCCTAGAGTTCAAGCCACATCTCTAATACCATATGTAACAACCTTGTTGGGGTCTTACTAGAAATATGTGGATTTTTTTAACATATATACTATAAATAGATTACACCATGAGTATCTAATCAGAGATCAAGTAGAATAATCTAAGTATGATAATTGAAAATGAATTTCACTACATCATACATCATTGATCCATATCTTCATAATAAACACATCATAATACAAATATATAAAGTAATTTCAAATTTTGATCCATGAATGGTATACTATACAACCACTACTATCATTCCACAATAAATAGGTAATTATAATTCTTCAAGATAATGTTTATAATAATAAATACAATATAATAAAATTTACATAAATAAGATACATGGATACCTAGAGCATGAGTTCCCCAGACTCTTCAGTATTTGTGGTGATCTCAAGTGTCATCTCAAAAGTAGTACTATTATGGGGAGGAAGAGCATCATTTGAGCACTTTTCCACACTAATCATGGACCGATGATCTCCTTGTTGATGCTTAAATATGTACCATAGGTTCCCAAAGTATTTAAGAAATACTTCTCATTTTACAATTCAAATTATTCAATGTATGAGTTTCAAGTTATGATAATACTATTATCTTTGATGGAATAGAGGCAAAACAAGTGACTGTTTCACAATATTTATAATGTTTAGTGGTTGGGAGCCACCATGGCCAAATAGTAGATCTATTTAAAGTATGGATTATCTATGCTAAGAATAGTGAATTATGATTAATAACTAATCTAAAGACTAATATAAGATGGATATTTATAATGACAATTAAACTAAGGTGGTCTAGTTAAAAAAGAAGTAAAAGGAAGGGTAGGATATAAAAGAAGGATGTTGTTGGTCTTTGTTCTAAACATTATGAAACAATTCAAATCTCATCTAAATATGTATTTAACTAATGTATGAAGTGAATCATCTTAAGCCCAAATCACAACGCACATCAAGAAAGCTTCTAAGGCTAGTATGAAATGATGGAAATAGGAACTAGGCTCACTTTAAAGATTCACTCTTGCAAGCAAACAACATTGGCCCAAATGTAAAAGAAGTGTAGAAAATGAAATAAGCCTAAGAACTTTCAACTAATCTAGTACTGGCACAAATTATCAAATTTGCATTCAAGATACACCTCCAAAATCCATAAGAACCATTCAAATTTGAAAGTGAAACCAAACAACTGAGAGAGAAACCATATAGCACTTCACAAAAGCAAATATGGATAATCTTTGCATAATTCCTTGTTTGTATTCATTGCTCAAAGCTTAAAAATTAATTTGGCTCTAAGAACTCCCTCCCTTTTATTTTTTGTAATACCTCTTTATATAGACCTTTCATGAGGTATGTTGGTTAGTCCTTTCAAGTATTAAGGACATTTTTCCTTTTTGTTACATTCTATAACCAATTTTCTTTTATAATGGACTGAGCTATAGACAATGTGCTCTTATAAATTACACACATCTATAGAAAAAGAATATCCTATTTCAAAATATTATACAATTTTGGTTACAAAAAGAATATTATTATTTAATTTAACTTTGGGACCCACTAGTTGATGAAGTCAAGTGGAGCTCTGCATCTTCCTAGGAAACACTTTTTTGAGCTATCAAGTCCATGAATTTAGACCAAATTGCTCACTAGAAAATTATGGATTGAATCATCTTCATATAAGTGATAATTCATCTCCATTTAGGTAAATCATAATGCTCCTAAGGTTTGCTTAAGGTCCTCGTGCCTTACTAGGGCATTCTTGTAGGTTTTAATAGTGCTTCAATGGTGGTCGTGAGCTCAACTCACAAACTTTGTGCCTTAGAATGCCTTTAGGTTTGCTTGTTTATACCTTTATCTCTTGAAATTATATGAGTTCCTTATAATAATCATGTTTTGCCTACTTGACATCACCATGCCACCCATGCTCATCATTTGTTCAAAAAAATGACCATTGTCTTTGAAAATTTAACTTTGATCTCATACCATCTGACTTGTTTGTAAAAATCAATGTGGTTCATTGATTTTTGATTATTTATAAATAAATGGCTATCATAAAATTAACATCTACACGTATATCATTTTATATTCACGTGAATGTCTTTGACATCTGCACAATCATCAATTTTAAGATACCTCTTTCGGACTCTTACTAAGCTTAAGTCTGATGGTTACACAACCATTATTTGATATCTGTCTGAATGTCTTTGACATGTATGTAGCCATCATATTTAAGAACTATCTTAGGATTCTTCATAGAGCTTAAGTTTGATGATTATGTGGCCATCATTTGACATCCATGTAAAGATTTTTTGACATCTACATGATCATTAAATTTAAACACTACCTTGGGATTCTTTGTTGGGCTTACCACTTGTCACTTTTGGGTTTGCTCTACTTTTTGTGTGTACCACTTGGCAGTTCCATGGGGCTTTTGTATTCCATTGAAAGGTTAACGTCCAGCTCATACCATCGAATTACTTTTCTAGGCAAATACACTCCATTGGATCATGATCCAAGGGATGCCCTACCATTCACCACTTAAAATATTTTCCATAAACTCATGACACTTGTCATTGTCTCAAGGTTTTGAATTGTCAACATTTGTCACACTCTGATGGATCAGTCTTATATGATTAAATATGGATCATTGATCCCACAAACAAGCACAAAAGTTAGGATTGAGAATATATAAAAACTAAAATCCTAGATTGATGTTCTCATTCACATTAATAAATAAAGGCTTCAAATCAAAGTCTTAGGCTAAGTTTACAACATATTAAAATGATTGGGGCACAAAAAGTCTGATAAAATGAATGTATCACGGAAATTGTCTTGGGAAAATTATTTTAATCTTTTTATGCATGGAAATTATTTTAGAAAGATAAGTTTAAAAAAATGCTTAAAACATAAGTTCCGTAAGTTAGAATCATCACAAAAGGACCTCGTGAATAACAAACACATAGCATAAAGTGTTAGCCTAAGGTTTTTATCATATTACTAAATATGATAAACCTTAGGGTAAGGCTTTAGGATAAGACTTATAACAAAGGGACCATATAATTACTTAGACCAAGCTAGGATAAAAGGAAACAAAGGAATCAAGGGACATAAAAGAGACCAAGCATAGGATTTTTAGCCTAAGGTTTGGTTGTGTTGAAAAACATGACCAAGCCTTAGGATAAAAATTAAACTAAGTCCATGGTATGATTAATTTGTTCCTATTTAAATTTAAATAAAAAACTCTTACCAAATTTAAATTTGAACTAGAAGGTCTAGGTAAAACATTAGGCTAGGGTTTCAATAATTCAAATATTAATTTAATTAATCAATTATAGACCAAGGCTAGTAAAAGATAAATTTAACATTGAAGCACAAAACCCTAAGCATGTTCATTTCCAAATGGAATCTATTAAACCTATAACCTGAAACATAAATATCTAATGTTATCATTTATAGACAAGGGAAAATTAAAATTATGCACAAATATGTGAACGAACCCAAGGTGTGGATGATCTTCAAATAAAAATACTATGAAAACATGTTAATGATACTCTAATCAAGTGAATTTTCTATTTCAAGGCATAAATTTGCATAATTTGACATAAGGGTCCCCATTTTTTAGAAATGGGGGTATGTTGACCTCAATAAACAATGACTTCTAGGGGAAACATAACAATATGTTAGAATTTAAAGACTTTGGTTCAAGCAAATAACTAGATTACTTATTCCATTTGATCAATACCATTATCAAAATCAATTCATTGTTAAAATAAACATTACATATATAGAATTAGGATCAAATATCAAAATCCAGTCATGTTATGTGTGTGATTTGATTCTACTTACTATTTCCCCTGGGATTTAGGGAACAACTTTTAGATTTCATGCCTTTAACCATTAACATTGACTTACAGCATGTTTGGACATTCATTAAGACCCATGATTTAGCTCAAGGAAGGCTTGGGAATTGATCCATTTCTAGTCATGCTTCCATAGCCCTGACAAAGATGTTGTTGGCTCTACTCTAGGCCTTGTTCCACTGCCAACTAGGTGTCCATAGCCCTGGTAGAATTTACTCGAATCACCTCTACTTTAGAAAGCTCTCTACATTTTGAAATAAGTTCTTTTTTTTGTATTTTTTGGGTCATTTTTGGATTTCTAGCAAAGGTTGGGAGCCAAGTTTTCCAAGTTTAGGTATTTGGTTAAATGTTTGATCTTCAGACAATCACCTATGGTTTTAACCTTTATTCAAGGTAATAATGTTTGTTAAGTGCAAACATGACTATGTCCTAATAGTTTAAACTTTCATCCCATATGTGCAATTCTTATTAAAACCAAGTTTGGATTAAAAAAATGTTTAATATCTTATGGAAAAATTAACCTACCCACTAGTCCTTACCAGTTTCTCCAAAATATGAGATACAATTTCAAATCCATAGTCAACACCTACTTAAGGTTCATACCTACATTCCTGAACTTGTGAAGTTCCTGAGTAATTAGGTGAAGCTTGAGCTAAGAATTGTCCAAAAAGACTTATTTAAAATCAAGAAATAAAGCAAGGGAAAACAAAAAATTATAAACATGCATTATATACAAACAAGGGATAGGAAGGGAAAAATAAGAAGACATAAAGAATAGGAAAGAAACTAAACTAAGCCTATAATAAATCCATAAAATACTTACCTCCAAGATCAAATAGAAAGTTATTTATCCTACCATATAATCTTGAGGCATGATTATTTCCACTCATCAACCCCTTTTTGTGGATAGGGCATTTGCATGCTTGTGCCTTCCATGTGATGCAACTTGGTTTCCCATTTCTATTCTCCAGTACATAATTTGAAGATATGGGTTTAAACCCCAATCATCTTCCTCCCAAATTATTATAATTTAAAGTACGAGTGATAGATTTACTTCATCCATAGACAGATAGTGGCTTATATCATCTTCACTCAATAATGGTAGCCCAGCTCGTATCCTTAGACTTATGTCTTCATTAGGTTCTTTTTGAAGTAGAAATAGACTACCAATCTTTTCACAAAAATCTTCCAATCCATCCTAAAAGGATTCTTTATCTTGATCAACTAAATAGAGTTCATCTAGAATCTCATCATCAAAAACATGTAGGTCCCATACTCCTAACCTTTTGATGAAGTTATATGACAATTCTTGATTTATTTTGATCACTTCCTCTTCATCCTTGGTGAAGAAAGGCAACTCTTCTACCCAATTGATTTTAATTTCATCTAGTTTTGGGATTTCCAAGACATCATTGCCTTCTTGGGACACCTCAATTTCTTTTAATAAATCCTACTGCAATTATTTCCCATGGTCATCTTCTTCAGTAGTATATTCTATTCCATTAGTGACTTCATATAAACTATCCTCATAGCTATTTTTTGAAGATAAGATAGCTTGTATCTGATCTTGTTCATGGGGTTACTCATCTTGAAGAGTAGTTCCTTATTTCAGAGTATCTTCAGGTTCACTTTCCTCTTCAAATGGAAAATCAAAAGCCTCTATCATGAAACGTTGATATTTCCTTGCAAATCTAGATGTCCCTACAATATTGTCTTGGTTAGGCATAATTTTAGTTGTATCCCTTTCACCTTGAGGTGTTTCAAAAACATTGTAGTGATCATCCAAATATAGATCACATAAATTCATTCATGTGTTTTTAGATGATCCATTATTGTTGTTATCATGAAACCTATTTGGAGGCCTATTAAACCTTTGAGAAGCATAGTTTCTATAGGAGTTTTCCCTAGTAGTGCCCACTTTTTTTTCAATTGAAGGAAGTCAGTGCTCAAATTTTGAACCATTTCTAATATCAATTCATTTGCATTTTTTGGTGTCTCAGGCTCAAAAACTAGAGCATTGCTACTAGCTTTTGGGTATTAGAGTTTCCTTGATTTTGTGGATGAAGCCCACTAGCAATGTTATTTAGGAACCCTAGGTTTTAACTAGGATATGGATGACTCAATAGCAATTGGTTCTAAATTTGAGTTTGATTTAGAGTAGATATTTTTTGATTGACATTAGGGATGGAGTATGCCATTTGACCTTGGGGTTGCATCTAGTCATTAATAATCACAGGTTCAACATAAGCCAATGTTAATGTATTGACAATATTTTTTGATCTTTTCAAGAACATAGAGGTCATGGGGTTTAAGGCATCCCTGTAAATCTCTAAATCCAAATCCACATTAATTTTATATGGGGCCATGGTCTTGCTAAACATATTTTAGAACCTATCATTAAAGGCTCTTATGGTCTCATTGAAATCCCTCTTAACTATGATGAATTATTGGTAAAGAATGCATGGACTGATAATTTTGCCAAATTGATTAGTGTAAATATTATTAAATTCATTCCAACTAGTAATTTAATTCTTAGGTAGGTTGAGAAACCAATCATATACATCATCTCTAAAAGTGAATGGGAACAATCTACATGCTACATCTTCATGAACTGCATTTAACAATCTCAAAATAGCATGGAATGATTTAATATGTTCTTCAGTATTGACAACATTATTAGGACTAAAATAAAGTTAATACCTTTCAATATTTTAAGGAATATCATGTATTATACCTGGCATGTTGATTAAAGAACCACTATCCAAGCCATACCTTGAACAAATGAGCACCTTGACTTGGTGAAGTTGGTTGAGACCTTGAAAGTTTATGCTCACCTTAGTCTCAATTTTGGCAATTCCAGCTTATGAACTTGAAACCTATTTAAAATACAACACATCAAACCAATATTTTCAAAGTATAATGATTAAGTTTGCATGTTAAGACAATTTTTCACAAATACATGTAAAGAACAAATATCTTGAACTAAATAAACTCAAAGATACATCTAGACTGATGAGTGAGAGAAATATTTACATCTATAAGCTTGAATGAACACAAATTTGCAAATAACTAGTCATTCTTTGTCTAAAATTACTATTACTAACCTTAAACATGGGGAATAAACATAGCATGAACTACCTTTACATGAATATCCATGGATCTTCAAAGCATATTGATCTTTGGCTAAAGGAATCCCAAAGACTAGTCTAAAACCATAAATATCAATGATATTTACACAATTGAGCAAAGGATCACACAAATATGCAAAGAATACACCAATATTTGATCAAAACACACCAAAATTAACAAAGATTTTAAAAATTCATAAAGATCTGCTTATGGTCATCCTTCTAACACTAGCAAAGCTCTGTCTATTGATGCCTAAATATGTACCACATGTGCCCAAAGTGTTTAAGAAACACTTCTAATTTTATAATTCAGTGAATGAGTTGTAGGTTGTGATAATCCTATTATCTTTGATGGAACAAAGGTATAACAAGTGACCGTTTCACAAAATTTATAATGTTTGATGGTTGGGAGTCACCATGGCTAAATATTAGATCTATGCAAAGTATGGAGTATCTATGATAAGAATAGTTAATTATCATCAATAACTAATCTAAAGACTAATTTAAGATGGCTATTTACAATGACAATTAAACTAAGGTGATCTAGTTTAAAAAGAAGCAAAAATAAGGGTAGGCTAGAAAAAAAGGATGTTATTGGTCTTTGTTCTAGACATTATGACAAAGTTCAAATCTCATCTAAACATGCATTTAACCAATTCATGAAATGAATCATCTTAAGCCAAAATCATAAGACATATCAAGAAAGCTCCTAAGGAAGGAATGAAATGATGCAAATGGGAACCAAGCTCACTTTAAATATTCACTCCTATAAGCAAACAACATTGGCCCAAATGCAAAAGAATTAAAAAAATGAAATAAGCCTAAGAAATTTCAATTAATCTATCATTGGCACAAATTATCAACTCTATATTTAATATACACTTCTAAATCCGTAGGAACTATTCAAATCTGAAAGTGAAACCAGACAATGGAGAAATAAATCATATGACACTTCACACAATTAAATATGGATAGACTTTATAGAATTCCTTGTTTACATTCATTGCTCAAAGTTTACAAAGTAATTTGGCTCTAAGAACTCCCTCCCTTTTACAATTGGAAATACCTCTTTATATATACCTTTCATGAGGTATGCTAGTTAGTTATGTCAAGTATTAAAGACAACTCTCCTTTTTGTTACATTATACAACCAATGTTATTTTCTAATGGACTGACCTATAGACAATGTGCTCTTGTAAATTGCACATGTCTATACAAAAATAACATGTTATTTCAAAATGTTATACAATTTTGGTTACAAAAATAATAATCTTGTTTCATTTAAACTTTGGTACCCACTGGCTAATGAAGTCAAGTAAAGCTATACATCTTCTTGGGAAACACTTTTTTGAGCTATCAAAGTTATGAATTTAGACCAAATTGCTCACTGGCATATTGTGGATTGAACCATCTTTGTATAGGTGATAATTCAACTCCCTTTAGGTCAATCATAATGCTCTCAAAGTATGGCTAGGTTCCTCATGCCTTGCTAGGGCATTCTTGTAGGTTTTAACAATGCTTCAATGGTAGTCATGAGCTCAAATCACAAGCTTTGTGCCTTAGAATGCCCTCGATTTTGCTTTTTTATACCTTTGTCTCTTGTAGGTCTATGAGATCCTTATATTAATCATGGTTTTCCTATGCAACATCACCATGGCACCCATGTTCATCACTTATTCAAAAAAATAACCGTTGCCTTTGAAAATTTAACTTTGATCTTCCACCATCCAATCCATTTGTAAGAATCATTGTGGACCATCAATTTTTTGATTATTTGGATCTAAATGGGTATCTTAAAATTGATGTCTATGCACCCATCATTTTATATCCACACAACCATCAATTTTAAGATACCTCTTTGGGACTCTTACTAAGCTTAAGTTTAATGGTTATGTAGTCACCGTTTGACGTCTGCATGAATGTCTTTGACATCCATGTAGCTATCAAATTTAAACACTAGCTTAGGATTATTCATACAACTTAAGTTTGATGGTTACACATCCATCATTTGACATATGCATGAATGTTTTTGACATCTGCACGAATGTCAAATTTAAACACTACCTTGGAATTCTTTGCTAGGCTTACCACATGTCACTTCTTAGTTTGCTCTACTTTCTATGTGTGCCACTTGGTAGCTCCACAAGGATTCTATACTCCGTTTAAAGTTAAATTTTTATCTCATACCATCAAATTAATTTTATTTGGGAAAATGTGCTTCATTAGATGATGATCTGAGGGATAACATGCCATTGGTCACTTAAAATCCTTTCCATAAACTTATGACACTTGTCATCATCTCAAGGTTTTGAATTATCAATGTTCATCACACTCTGATTGATTAGCCATGCATGATTAAATGCAAATCATTGATCCTAAAAATAAGCATGAAAGTTAGGCTCAAGAATATATAAATCTTAGGCTAAAATTCTAGATGATATTTGTTGACCAAATTTGACTTCAATTTCAAATTTAGACCCCTATAGGTAAAAAACTTGGTTTTATAGATGTTTTAGGGGTCTAATATTTTGTCATAGGACATGTTATAGTCCATTTGATATTATTTAATGCCTTGTTAGCCTTAGTCATGTTCTAGTAAGTTTATTTACCATTTTGGGTCATTTAGTGGGATTTTAGGGGTCAAAAATGCAAGTGGAATGGTTCTCAAGGTGCCTAGGTGTCCTATTTTCCTTTCAAATATTCAAGAGGTCAGATTTCCTATCAAGAATGTCATTTCAATTAGAATCTTACAAGTTATTTAACTGAAGATCAAGTAATCAACTGAAGAAGGTGATTTTGGCACTTGTATGGCCCATGGGGGAAGATGACATATGGGAGAAGGTCATGAAACGTCTCTTAATATTTCTCACACTCATATCAATGCTTTACACATTTTGGAAGTGTTAAAAAAGGCACAAAATTGTTTTACTCCTTTGCCTTTCTAGACACACAAGTGACAAGCAAGTTTGTGCTTAGTACAAATAGCTGAAGAGGTTTCAAGTCAAACACTTTTGGGAAGTGGCAGTACACCCATATAGAATCATTTCCATAATAAGAGTTCAAGGATTTCTCAATCATTCTGTATGAACCATCTCTAACAAGTTGACTATATTTTTTTGTTCACTATTTCCTGCACCCTATAGGTTTTACTCCATTTTAGATATGTCCATATAAAATAGTAGGTGATTTTTAATCCTTAGTATGTTTGATATATTATTATATTCTCTTCATGCTTAGTTTCATGTTTCATGGTGTTTTGATGGTCAAGTTGTCTCATATTGCAAGAAGGTGGCACCACTGTGAAGCTTCAGCCAAGTTCTTGCTTATTCCAGAATGTTGGTCTTCTACAGAGGTCTCATGTGAATATAAGAAGGTGTTCCATAAGTCTCAATTTCAAATTTCACCTCCTTCCATTTTTGGTTTCACCACATCATTCTTTGGGCAAATTTCAATCTTTCCATTCCTCATAGTCAACTCTTCACTCTTTCCCACTTGGAGTCACATTTATGAGACTTGTCTAGCTTGTTCATGTAACTGTGATAAAGTGAATTAGTTTTCAAAGTCATTAAGATCTGGAGATATTTCATTTGGATGTTTTGGAAAAGTGCAAGGTTGTTTTCAATCTCATTCACTACACCAACCATTTATCAGACACCCTTGTCTGCTATGTTCCAAATGTTTTCAAGAGGTTTTTACATTAGAATAAATGTTATGAATCTTGTCCTAGATTATCCTATATTAAAATCATGAATTTTAAGGATTTGAAATGAGTTTGAGTTGTTTATGAATCCATTCATCATCTTGCCCCATTCAATGCTCACTACCTCCATATAGTTCACACACCTACAACAGTCTCCTTAATGATGTCATGCTAAGAGGTGAAGAAATTAGGAGATGTTTTAATATTTTAATATTTTTAAAAGGTGAATTTTAATACTTGTTGAGGGAACATAAGGTGTTCATAACATGGGTATCTTGTATATTGCCCAAGTCTACTTTATTGTCTATGTGTGAGAATAACCACCTGTAGGTGGTACCACTGAGCCATGAAGGCACTTGTACAGAATGGTTGGGTATGATAAGGCCTCCTCTTGAATCCTAACATGTTTTTTATCATGAAAAACCTGTTTGAAGTGTCAAAATGGAAAAATAAGGTGTAAACTATCTTGGAAGAAGCAAAGACTGAGTTCAGGGAAGCTTTCCCAAAAAAGTGAAAATAGAGGTTAAGGGGTGTTTTGTGAATATCCTATAACAAGTTTTTAGATATTTATAAAGCATATAAATAGGTAAATATTTTATCGTCTAGTATGGAAAATATATATTCCAAATATGGGAGTCAAAAACTAAGTGGAGGATAGAAATTGAAGGCTTCAAAGTTGCCTACAAAAGCACTAAAATCCTACATTCATATCTACAAGATTTGAGTTTTGAATGACTTTGACATCCTAAGGATGGAAAATAAACATATTATCATGTTTATAATTGTCCCACTAATTTAATAGTGTGAAAATAGGAATGAAGGTCACTAATATGATGTTGAACCATAGTTTTGCAAGTTTCATGGACACCTACAGGTGTCCTCTCACAGTAAAATGTTCACCTATAGTAGTACAGGCAAATAGTGACCCAAACTTGATGTCTAGGTGGATTTTTAGGGAATTAAATGTGAATAAAATCACTAAAAGATTATTTTTGACCCCAAGGTTTCAAGGAGGGCCTCTACACACCATGACCAAATCCAAATTACAACTCATATGCACCTATAGGAATCAAAAAAGGCAGGGTATCATAGTTAAGGGAAAGGACTCAGTTTATGAGATAAAGGTGCATGTAAAGAGTATCTAAGGGGTTATAATCATGAAATAAACCTATGAAAATCTTCATTATAACCATGATTATCTCCATAATATTTTGGATGTGTGAAACAAGCCTATACAAAGCTCTTAGGGTCTTGTATGCACCTAGAGCTTAGTGTGCAATCTTGATGAAGGTAAAAAGTGAATATGATTAGGAAGAGGGAGAGGTTTGGAAAAAACTTGAGAATTATTCATGATATGTCAAGAATTTTTTTTCACATAGTCTAGGACCCCCTTCAAGATGATCATCTACTCTCCCTACTAGCCCAAAGGTAGCAGTCTGTATAGTTGCACTAGAAGACCCATGTTGCTCAATAGGTAAAAATGAGGAATCCAAAGAAAAGGAGTGATTTTGGGTGAATTTAAAGATTATTTATCATGAATTTAAGGTGGATTAAATTTTTATAAAACAAAATAGCATTGGTTTTATGCCTTGAGGGGTCATTCTTAGGTGGCAGTGAAAAATGCAGAAAATAGTCCTTTTTGGAGGCCTTTTTTTGGGCAATTTCAGTTGGTTAGGTGCCTAATGGAGGAATATAGATTATAAATTTGGTAAAAATATTCATCATGACCTAATAAAACTCATAAAATATTCATTTTTCCTTTGGGAAGAGAGATATAACTCACTATTTTGTCTCATAAGTCAGCCAGTCAAAAAAATCAAGGTTTTGGTAAAGCAAGCAAATGAAGCCAAGGACAGTGAAAAACTTGATAGAAATATTTTATAACCTAAAGAAACATATTTTGAGGTGTAATTAAGTTAAATATGTGATATTAATCACTAATTCAATCTCATACCTCTCAAAATGATCCAAACACTCTTACACACAATCCAACTAGACAAACTCTAATTAGGCCTAGTTGGTGAATGAGAGAAAGAAATAAAAAGAAGTGCTTGGAAAGTTGTATGATGAATTTTTTATCTTTAATGATGTATTAAAAATCATTATACACCATATTATCCATGAGATATCAGTCCAAATAGCCAAAAATAATAAGATTCATGCTAAGCCTATTAGGTCTTGAAGTGACCTAGAGCTAATTGGGGGTCCAACTTCACTTATAGCTGTTGGTGAGTGTTATAACTAGTTAGAAGATTTTTATGAGATTGATTTAGAAATTTATAATCTTTTTTTATGAAGATAAACTATAGGAAAGCTAATTTTAGCTCAGAGATAGTCCAAGCATGCAAGAATTGTGAAAACAAGCTTAATAAGCTAGTTTTAAATGCTCATATATTCTCTGAGGATTTTCATGGATGCCAAAGGAGTTTGGATGGGTTATTAGAGGTCCTTGAAATTATTTTTGTGAATTTTTTTGGCAATTATAATGTCAGATATTTATGAACAAAGCTTAAGGACAAAATGGACCTAAAACTCTACTAAACCCTTGGAAGAGACTTAATGGAGAAAACAATCTTGGAGAGCTATCGGGTTGGGATAAAATGACCATAAAAGTGATTGTAAGTTGTAGAGGACTCTTCAAGGATTATCCTCATCAATTTTTTTTCTACCCTACCTATATGTACATGGTACAAAATGGATTTATTTGACTATTTTATGATTTGTGTAGACTATAAAGACTTTAAAGGGATGAAATCAAGTTTGAGAGGAAGATATATACTTTTAATAACTCAATATGGTTATTTCATGCCTTGGAAATACTCCTAAGGATTCAAACAATGGCTCTCATCTCAACTAGTCAAAATTGGCATAGTGAATATAATGGTGAGAACTGTGAAAACTTCACATGGATGTCCTTTTAAGGTGTGTATGATTCCTCTAAGGACATTTATTGTATTTAAAAGTGTCACCCAATCCATTTTATGAATATGCACGGAAAATTGATGCTTTTTGGAAGCCAAGTGTGTAAGGTGTGTAGAAAATGAGTTTTCTTAGACTACAGATGGTGATGGATCATCTCCAAAAGCTTCCAGATGACCAAGACTATAACCAATTCATGAAGAGGCATGTCTAAAATCCTTCCCTCTAATTCCAATCATCATACCTTTCCCTAGTCAATTTTTGGATGTTCAAATAGGTGTGGATGATGAAGGTAGTTTTTTGAGCCAACACAAGGAGTTTCATGCCATTTTTCATGAGTTTCATGACTTATATGGACATGTGTACTTATTTACATTGCATAGTTAATTTAAAATATCTTTTTTATGCATATGTAACCTATTTTATCAACTTAAAAAGTGTCTAAGTGACCTTTGGACTTTCCCTTATCTCGCCCCTCTCCCAAATGCTATAAGTAGTGACTCTTTTTGCTCTTTTGGGCAACCTCCATTGGTTAATGGTGAAACCCTAGACAATTTTGTATCTTAATGACTCATTAATAAATAAAAAAGTTAATTTTCCTACTTACATGTTGCATAATTGATTTTGGTTCCAAATCTTGTTGATCTTGTCTAGTGAAAGATAGTCTTTTCTAGCATGTTGTCTTTGATTATCCATCAAGTATGTAGAAGAGTAATTATATCAGGGATTTATTAGTGTTATTTATTAGTGTATGAAAGTTTTAGAAGTTTTATATTATTGTGTTCTCCAAATTATCATTCATCATCCCTCCTAAACATCAATATACATCTTGAACCTAGCATATGAAACATTGATGTAATAATTTGTCTTGAGTTGTGAGTTTTATGTGAAATAATCCTAGATTTTTTGTAAGTAGTATGAGTTCAGTCAATAGTAGGAAATTAAATATTGTTTCATCACATTTTATCTTTCTAATTTTGTATTCTTAACCCTTTTCATGCAAATTTTATAAGTGAAAGAGTGTTTCAAAGAATGCATCAAGGGAACTAGTCCTTCTAGAGATTCATCTCATCAAATTGATTACCCACAGCAAGTAAGATGTTTCCATTGTGAAACTTGGATGAGGAGAGATAAGACATATCCTCAATGGGTGAAAATCTAAGTGACAACATTTTTTGGCATGCCCGTTGGGACTCTAAGTCCTAGAACATTGTCCAAGATTGGTGTTGGTATTGACATATTTACAGTCACAAGAACATATACATTAAGTAATTGGAGACTCTAAGAAGTTTTTAAATCTTTGATTACTAATCAGTCCTTAATTTCCATGTGAAAGGTGACCACTAGGTCTACTGTTAAAGGTATACCTTTTGAGTTTGTGCAATTACCTTTGTATTCTATCAAAAGATTTAGATTTATGAATACTCATCCTTATTCAAGGGATTTGGTGTTTACGAAGTCCAGGTTTATACTTAGTTCAACCCCTAATAAACATAATCTACATTCCAATATGGCTATAAACTTTCCTTTTGTATCTTTCATCAAATCAACTCCTTTGAATCTTGCCCAATATGACCAAATTCCTAAATCAGCCCTTAAAAGTGTTCCATATTTTAGTGGAGAAGGTCTTACCACTCCCATTGAGCATATTAAGAACATGGAAAACTTATAAAACATCCATATTATCACTTAAAATAATGTATCCATCAGGTTATTACTTATATTTCAAAGGGAAAACTTTAGATTGGTATGAAACTCTACTAGAAAATTCCATTGCTTCATGGGATGAACTAGGAAATCTATTGTCTAAGAGGTTTGAAGAGAAGAGTGATTATTTTTCACTATCTGAGAAATTGAATAAAATAAAGAGTGATCCTTAAGATTTTATGAAATATTTTAACTCTATATTTCAAAATACATGGGATAGGATCCCAGCCCTTGTGAGACCTATTCCAAATTATGCCTTCTTGTATTACCTAAAAGCATTGAATAATTATATAGCCATGATGATCCAATACATGGGTGGAAATACATTACCTAGTGATTATGAGAAAGATATCAATGTTGAGGATTGTCTTTTTTAAGTAGGAAAGATTTCTCCTAGACCACCAATGCCATTATTCCCTGATTTGTAGCCTCCTAGTCAAGTTGCATTACCTACCTTGGCTCCTTTACCTAATAGTCAAGAAAAATTTCCCTTGTCCCTACCAATGTGATTCATGAAATCAAGAGTTTTCTTCAAAGTTTTATTAATGAATTTGATTCTCTTAAAATGCAACAAGCTTAAAATTATAGGCCGTATCAATCCTAAACTCAATTTGGATAAGCAAGTAGGCCTCCTTTCCAAGGTAATGCTCAAGGACAAGGTCAAATAACTCAAGATATAAATTTAAAAAGTTTTAATCCTAATGCCCCATCATGTTATAAAGTTATTTTTCCTACTAAAAATAACTTTGTTCAAGAACAATCATGATATCCTTCCTATGACCAAAATCAAGGCCAAGTTGCATATGCCAATGAAATACCTAGTCAAGCCATGATAATGCAAGGTATTCGAGCACCTCAAGTTTATAATTTTGAGGTGCCAATACAAAATCGAATTGAAAATGGAAAATCACAATCTGATTCTACTCTTATAAATCACTTAGAAGGGGAATTATGTGCCATGAATCATTTGGGAAGTTCAAATAATGTGAATGCTAGTGTGTCCTCTAACACTGGATCTAAAAAGAGGGTTGTTGAAGAGACATAAGGGGTAAATCAAGGACCTATTTTGACTCATACATCACCTCCAATAGTAGGTGGGTATAACTCAGCTCCTAAGTTGTAGGAAAATAAAAAAATTCAAACTTTAAAATTAGCTCTTACACATCCATCTTCACATGCTACACCACAAGGTACTAGTGCTTCCAAAGAGCTATTCAAGATGAACAATCTTTCTATTAATGTTGTAGATAAAATTAATAATTTACACATGAATATTTAATTATGGGATCCATTTAAAATACTAGAATAAAATGATATCCTTCAAAAATAATTGCTTGGACTAGGTAAACAAGTTGGATCAACTAGGACTGAAAATATTATTTTTGTGAATATAACTCAACCGGTTGATGGACAAGTGAAAAAAACTAATAAGACTCCTCTTTTTTATTTATCCTTGATCATTGGTGATTTTTTATTTCATAATTACATCATAGATAGTAGGGCTAGTACTTTAGTTATGCCCAAGTCAACAGTGGATAAACCAGGCCTCAAGTATGAACCAATGGCTAAATGAGTTTTATAATTAGATGGGTCACCTACAAAGACCTTGGGAGTAGTCAAGGATTTGAATTTGATTTACATGATTGTCCTAATTTTTCCATCCCTCATGATGTGTTTGTTGCAGATTTATCTCCATACTTTTATTTTTGTTTGTCAAGAGAGTTTATAGCCAAAATATATGGATACTTGGTAGCCAATTGGTCATATATGGTTTTTAGAACAAAGTATGGTACCAAGGCGAAGATTGAATCAGAACCTATTCATAATAATAATTTAGATATTTACATGCCTAAGGTTGTAAATTTTAATTATGTTATTCTTGATGAGGAAGAGCTTCACATGGATCAATCTCCAACTTCTTCTCTCGAAGGACTTGTTGATATACATATAGATGAATGTGGAGTTGAGCACCATGAACATGATCCTTACAAATTCATAGAGGAAGCTAATATTTTAGTGTATTTCATTCATGAGGAGGACTCTTTCATGCCAAATTTGATGAATCAAAATGAGACTATAGATGGTTTATAGTAGTTATTCTTTGATGGATCTAGAAGCAAGTTTGGATCAGGTGGTGGAGCAATGTTAGTTTCTCCATCTAAGGAAAGGTATTACTCTAATTTTAGATTTCACTTCAGTTTTACTTGTAATGTGGTAGAATATGAGGCCCTCATTCATGGCCTTGAGTGGGATATAAATATAGGTGTGAAAGAGTTAAAATTTTATGATGATAGTGAGTTGGTTGTGAATCAAGTGAGAGGTCAAAATATGACTAAGAACTCCTTTCTTAAGTCTATAAGCATAGAGTGTGGGATCTTGTGGAATATTTACAATATTTCAACATTAAATATATACCAATAGAGGATAATAAACATGATGATAGGTTGGTAACAATTGGAGCTCATTTTGATGTTCCAAAGGGGATAAGAGAAGATAAGAACCAACCTCATCTCAAAGTGATTGTAAGGCCCTCTATACCTGATAATGTTAATAATTGGTAATTGTTTGATAGTGACCAACAAATAGCTCTTTTTTTATAAGAGGAGGTTGAGTTTCCTCAAATAATCAGTCCAAACTACAATAGAAATATGGAGGGCAGATTATATAATTTAAGATAAATAAGCTCCCTAAGGGCTTAGTTACACTTTAGAGTATCTTCAATGATGATGATAAGTTGAATAAGGAAAAGTTAATCATGTCTAATAATAAATAAAACTATGAGAGAGTAAAAATATTCAAAGATAAGTTTCTTTCTCTTGGGAAGGTATGTACTAGAGAAGAAAGGCATGCTTTCATTGAATTATGTAAGGAATTTTCAGATTTCTTTACATGGGAATATAGTGATTTAAAAGGCTTTGATACAAACTTATCTCAACATACTATAGAGATATATGAGGATGCTAAGCCTATAAATTAAATAAAAAGGCAAATGAATCCTAAGATTGAGCCTCTCATGAGAAAGTAACTTACAAAGTTGATTGAGTCTAAGATCATTTTTCCTGTTAAGCAATCATCTTTGTTGGCAAACTAAGTCCTAGTAAGGAATAAAAATGGGGAAATCAAGTTATATGTTGACATTAGAGATTTCAATAGAGTTTATTTTAGGACCATTATCCTCTTCCTTTTATAAATAAAATTTTTCAAGTTGTGATAGGTAATGAAAGGTTCTCACTCCTTGATGGATACTCAGGGTATAATCAAATTTTGGTAAAGAAAAGTGACCAGTATAAGATAATGTTTGCTACAAAATTGGGAATTTATGATTATATGAAAATTCCTTTTGATTTATCTAATTTTGGAACAACATTTCAACATGCAATGGATATATTTTTTCAAAGCCTAATAAATGATATAGTGTTGGTGTATCTTGATGATATCACGATCTTCTCCAAAGATGCAAAGGATCATTTGAATCACCTTAGATAGATTTTTGAGAGAGTAGAGAGTTTGGAATCTCTCTCAATCTAAAGAAGTGTGTATTTTACATCCATGAAGGCAAAATTTTGGGACACATAGTCTCAAATAAAGGCCTATCCATATATCCTAAAAGGGTTAATGCAATCTTGGCATTGACTTTACCCAAATACAAGAAAGGTTTGAAAAGTTTATTTGGAAAAATAAATTTTATAGGGAGTTTTATTCCTAATTTTTATAACTTATTCAATCCTCTAACCTCTATGCTAAAGAAAGATGAAGTGTTTACTTGGACAAGGATAAGGGAGTAGAGTTTTGAAGAGATTAAGCAAGCTATTGCTCAAGCTCCAACTCTTGCAAGTCTTGATTTCTCAAAAGAATTAAACTTATATACCTTTGAAAATGAAGAAGTAACATTTTCCATGCTCACTCAATCAAATTAAGAAAGCTTGGAGCAACCTATTGCCTTCTTTAGTCAAGGATTGGAAGGCTATGAGGGAAGATATACTTATGTAGAGAAGTAAGTACTTTTAGTTATTATAAGTCTAAATAAGTTTAGGTACATATTGTCTAACAACAAGATTCATATATTGGTACCTCATTCTAGTGTTAAAGACTTCCTTTTGAGTAGATATTTGAATGAAAAAAGTGTTGGTTTGATTATAAAAGTGATGGAGTATGATGTAGAAATCAAGACAACCAAGCTAGTGAAAGGGAAGGGATTATGTGAGAACCTTGCTTAAGATTTGAAAGAATAAAAAGAATTTGTTTTAGCCCTTCATGGTGATTATATGACTTTTTAATCTTCATCAATGAGGAGTTGGACACAAGAAATGATCTATTTTATTCAAACGATGAGTGTCCACAAGGCCTAGATAGAGCCAAAAGAAGGTACTTCAGATTACAATCTATTACTTATGTACTTGTTGATGGAGTATGATTTAGGAAGGACTTATCAAGTGTATTATTGAGATGTGTTTAATCAGATCAAGTTGAAAAATATTATTTGAGTTTCATGATGGAACAACTGATGGTCACTTTGCTCCAAGAACCACAGGTGCTAAGATTTTGAGAGCTTGATATTTTTGGCCTGGTTTATTTAAAGATACTCATGCTTGGGTAATGAGATGTTATAAATTGTTATCTTTGATGGTAAAAAAAAGCATGTAGCTTTCCTCTTCATCCAATACAAGTTGACCAACCCTAGATTTTATAGGCTTAATCAATCCGCCTTGTAGTGTTGGTCACAAGTGGGTGTTGACTACCATAGATTACTTTATAAGATGGGTAGAGGTTGTTTCTCTCAAAGAATGAAATGAAAGTTTAGTTTTAGACTTCTATGAAGGCATAGTGACAAGATTTGGGGCTCCTTCAACAATAATTTTAGACAATGCATTGGATTTCCTTGGAATGAAGATACGTTAGTGGGATTTGAACCATGGTATTTACCTTAGTACTTATTACAACTACTATCCACAAGGGAATGGACTATCTGAGTTCACTAATAAGAATCTAATTAGGATTATCAAGAGGACAATGGAGGAAAACCAAAGAACTTGGAATTTCGAGTTAAAGATAGCTCTTTGGGCTGATAGAATCAACCCCAAAAGATCCATTGGAAATTCACCATATACACTTGTTTATGGGAGAGAATATAAACTTCCTATTTCACTTGAGTTACCAGCCTTGGATCTCACTTACTAGTTGGATTTGATGGAAAATGAAAGCATGGAGGTCAAGTTGTGTGAGTTCATGGAGCTTAAAGAAATAAGGGATCAAGATATGCAAATTATGAGAGATCACCAAGATCAAATAAAGAGATACTTTGACAATAAATCCATGCCAAAAATCTTTCAAGAGGGGGACATTGTTCTAAATTGGAATGAAGATAGGGCTAAGCCTGGAAAACACACAAATTTTGATGTTTTGTGGAGTCACCCTTATGTCATCACTCAATGCAAGTAACATAATGATTTCCAACTCTCAATTGGATGGGAAGGAGATTAATATCCAAATCAATGGGATATATCATAAACATTTCTACTAAGGTTCTCCTCTCTCCTTATACATAGCTATTATTTTTCTTGTTTCCCCTAAGTGTTTATATACATGTGTGAGTCTTGTTGGTGTCTATTTGCTTGGTGTGTTGTGGTTGTTTTATGTCTATTCTAAGAAATTATTTTCTAGTTATATTTAATAATTCATTGACTCCCTATCCCATGGATAGGATAAGGTTACTAATCTGTATTATAGCAAGCACACTACCCCTATGAGTCACCAATTCATTGACCAAATTTAACTTTAAGGTCAAATTTGGACCTCTATAGGTAAAAAACTTGATATTTTAGATTTTTTAAGGGTATAATACTTTTTCAAAGGAATATTCCATTTGATGTTATTAAAAGAATTTTTAGCCTTATTCATGGTTTAGTAAGTTTATTTATCATTTTGGGTCATTTAGTGGGCTTTTAAGGGTTATAAATGCAAGTGGCATAGTTTATAAGGTGTTAAAGTGTCATATTTTCTTTTAAAACATATAAGAGTTCAGATTCCCTATTAATAATGTCAGTTCAATCAAAATCTTGTAGGTTATCTAACTGAAGACCAAGTAATCAATTGAAGAAGGTGAGTTTGGTATTTGTACAACCCATGGGGAAAGGTGACATAGGGGAGAAAGTCATGGAACATATATTAATATTTATCACACTAATTGTATTGATTTACATGCTTTGGAAGTGGTAAAAAAAATCCTAAAGCCATTCTACTCCTTTTCTACCATATTAGACATACAAAAGTGACCAGTAGATTTGTGCTTAATACAGATAACTGAAGAGATTTTAGGTCAACTAATTTTGTGAGGTGGTACTAAAATTAAACATATTAATTTCCATATAAATATTAAAAAATTTGGTCAACCATAATTTATGAACCATCTCTAACAAGTTGTCTATGTTTTTTTGTTCACTATTTCTTGCACCTTACAGGTTTTGCTCCATTTTGGATAGGTTCATAAAAAATAGTTGGTGATGTTGACTCTAGAGGATATTGGATCTCTTATTAGATTATATTAATACTTGGTTTCATGTTTCATGGTGTTTTTATGGGTAAGTTGTCTCATGTTGCAGGAAGGTGTCACCATTGTGAAGCTTCAACTAAGTTCTTCCTTGTTCCAGAATATTAGTCTTCTACAGGGGTCTCATGTGAGTATAAGATGGTTTTCCATAGGTATAAATTCCAAATTTTACCTGCTTCCATGTTTGGTTTCACCACATCATGCTTTGGGCAACTTTCAATCTTGCCACTCCTCATAGTCAACTCTTCACTCTTCCCCATTTGAAGTCACATGTATGAGACTTGTCTATTTTGTTCATGGAACTATAATGAAGGAGAATCAGTTATAAAATTAATTAATATCTATAGATATTTCATTTGGATGTTTGGTAAAATTACAAGGTTGTTTGCAAGTTCATTTGCCAAACCAACTAGTCATTAGACACCCCTATCTGCTCTCTTCCAGATGTTTTCAAGAGGTTTTCACTTTGGAATAAATGTTATGAAGCTTGTCTTAGAGTATCCTAAATTAAAATCATGCATTTAAAAGATTAGAAATGAGTTTTAGTTGATTATTAATCCATTCATCAACATATCTTGCTCCATTCCATGCTCACTGCCTCCATACAGTCCACGCACACCTACAACAACCTCCTTGATGATGTCATACTAAGAGGTGAAGAACTTGGGAGAAATTTCAATATTTTAATATTTTTATAAGGTTAATTTTAATACTTTGTGAGGGCACATAAGGTGTTCATAACATGGGTATCTTATATACTTCCCAAGTCCACTTCACTCCCTGTGTATGAGAATGACCACCTACATGTGGTACCACAGAGCCATGAAGGCATTTTTATAGAATGGTTGAGTATGATAAGGACTCCTCTTGAATCATAAAAATTTGGTTGATCATGAAAAACATATTTCAGGTGTTTAAATGGAAAAATAAGATGTGACCTATCTTGGAAGAAGCAAAGACTAAGTTCAAGAAAACATTCCCAAAAAGGTGAAAATAGAGGTCTAGGGGTGTTTGGTGAATATCCTATAACATGTTTTAAAATAGTTATAAGATATATAAATAATTAAATATTTTAGCCTCTATAATGGATAAGAGATATGAAAAATATGGGAGCCATAATGTAAGTGCAAGATATAATTTGAAGGCCTCAAAGTTGCCTACAAAAGAACTAAAATCATGCATTCATATCTACAGCACTTGAATTTTGAATGACTGACATCCTAAGGTTGAAAAAAAACATATTATCATGGTTAAAATAGTCCTAATAATTTAATAGTGTGTAAATAGGCATGAATTTCACTAGTATGATGTTTATGAATAGTTTTTCAAGCTTCATGGACACCTACAGGTGTCCCACATAGGAAAAAGCTCACCTATAGTAGAATAGGTAGACATTGACCCAAACTTGATGTCTAGGTGGTGTTTTAGGACATTAAAGTTGAATAAAAGCATGATAATACAATTTATGACCCCAGGTATGCAATTATTTCCTCTACACACCATGACCAAATCCAAATTACAACTCATATGCACCTACATGAATAAAAAAAGGCAGGGTGTCACAATTAAGAGTAAGGACTCAGTTTATGAGCTCAAAGTGCATGTAAAGATTATAGAATGGGTTTGAATAATTAAATTAACCTATTAAAACCTTTATTATAACCATTATTATCTCCATAATATTTTGGATGTGTGAAAAAATTCTACACATACCTCTTAGGGTCCTGTGTGCACCTAAAACTAAGTGTGCAGTCTTGATGAAGGTAAGAAGTGAATATAATTAGGAAGAGGGAGAGGGTTTGAAAAAAAAAATTAGAATGATTAATGATAGGTAAATAATGTTTTTTAACATACTCTAAGACCCCATTTGATATGATCATCTACTCTCCCTACTAACCCAAAGGTATCAGTATGTACAATTGCACTAGGAAACCCATGTTGCTCAATAGGTAAAAATGAGGAATCCAAAGAAAATGAGTGTTTATAATGAATTAAAATATTATTTAGAATTAATTTAATGTGGAGGACATGTTTATAAAACCTAATATAATTTTTTTTATGCCTTGAGGGGTCATTCTTAGGTGAAAGTGAAAAATGCAAAAAATATTCCTTTTTAGGCCTTTTTTGGGTAATTTAAGTTGGTTAGGTGCCTAAGTAAATGAATATAGACTATCCATTCAGTAAAAAATTTCATCAGGACATAATAAAACTCCTAAAATATTCATTTTTGTTTGGAGAATAGGGTTATACCTCACTATTTTGTCTCAGAGGTCAGCCAATCAAGAAAATTAGGGTTTTGGTAAAGCAAGCAAATGAAGCCAAGGAGGGTGATTAACTTAATATAAAAATTTGGGAACATAAATAAACATATTTTTATGTGTATTAAATTTGAATATGTTCTAATAATCACTAATTCAATCTAATACCTCTCAAAATTATCAAAACACTCTTGCACACAGTCTAACTAGATAAGCTCCAATTAGGCCCAGTTGGTGAATGAGAGGAAGAAATGAAAAGGAGTACTTGGAAAATTGTGTGATTACTTTGTGATATTTATTCATTTATTAAAAATAATTATACACTATACTATCCATGATATATCATTCCAAATATCCAAAACTAATAGGATGCATGCTAAGCATGTTAGGCCTTGAAGTGACCATGAGCCAATTGGGGGTCCAACTTCACTTCTAGATCCTAGTGTGTGTTTTATATGGTTGGAACATGTTTATTATATGGATTTAGAAAAAAATTATCTTATTCATATGCATATAAACCTATATGAAAGCTAATTTTATCTTAGAGACAGTCCAAGCATGCAAAAATTGTGAAAATAAGCTCAATAGGCTAGTTTTAAATGCTCATATATTCTCTAAGGATTTGAATGGAAGCCAAAGGAGTTTGTATGGGTTATTATGGGTCTTTTAAATCATGTTTTTTAATTTTTTTTCAGTTCTAAATTCATGTATTTATGAACAAATATTAAGGACAAAATGGACCTAAAACCCTATTAAACCCTTGGAAGAGACCCGATGGAGAAAACAAGCTTGGAGAGATATCCTATTAGGATAAAATGACCATGAAATTCATTTAAGGTTTTATAGGATTATTAAAGGCTCTTCCTCATAAATTTTTGTGCTACCTTGCCTATATGAACAAGGTACAAAATGGTTTTTTTTACTATTTTATGCATTGTACAAGCTCTAGAGACTTTCAAGGTATGAAATAATGTTTGTTAAGAATATATAGATTTTTAATAACTCACTATAATCATTTCATGCCTTGTAAAAACTTATAAGTGTTCAAATAATGGCTCTCATCTTAAGCAGTCAAAACTAGCATAGTGAATATAATGGTGAGAAGTGTGAAAACTTCAAATGGATGTCCTTTTGAGGTTTGACTTATACCTCTAAGGCCATGGAGGTTATTTAAAAGTGTCACCCAATACCTTTTATTAATTTTCATGGAAAACTAATACTTTTTGTAAGTCAAGTGTGCAAGGTGTGTGGAAGAGGAGTTTTCTTAGATTGTAGATGGTGATGTCTTATCTCCATAAGTTTCCAGATGACCAAGACTATAGCCAATACATGGATAGGCATGTTTGAAATCCTTCCCTATCATTCCAATCATTATACCTATCCCTATTTTGTTTGAGACATTCAAAAATGTGTGGATGATAAAGTTAGTTTTTTGAGCCAACACAAGGAGTTTCATGAAATTTTTCATGAGTTTCATGACTTGTATGGACACTTATACTTCTTAACATTACATGATTCATTTAAAATATATTTCTTGTACATGTTTAATCTCTTTTCTCATCTTTATAGGTTTCCAATTGACCTTTGGACTTCCTTTGTCTTGCCCATCTCCCAAATACTATAATTAGTGACTCTTTTGGCTCTATTAGGTAGCCTCCATTGGTTAATTGTGAAACCCTAGCCAATATTATATTTTAATGACTCTTGTAGAAATAAAAAATTAAATTTTCCTAATTAAATTATGTATAATTGAGTTTGGTTCTAAATCTTGTTGATCTTATTTAATAAAAGATAGTCTTTTATAACATGTTGTATTTGATTGTCCACCAAGTATGCAAAAGAGTAGTTGTTGCAAGTCTTTGTTTGTGTTATTTCTTAGTGTATTAGAGTTTTAGAAGTGGTATATGATTATGTTCTCAAAATTATAATTCATCATCCCTCCTAAACATCAGTATACATCTTGAACCTAACATATGAAATATTGATGTAACAATTTGTCTTGAGTTGTGAGTTTTGTGTGAAAAAAGCTTTGATTTGCTTTAAGTAGTATAAGTTCAGTCGATAGGAGGAAATTAAATATTTTTGCATCATATTTTATCTTTATAATTTTTTATTCTTAACCCTTTTCATGCAAATTTGATAAGCAAAAGAGTGTTTCAAAGAATACATCAAGGGAACTAGCCTTTCTAGAGATTCATCTCACCAAATTGATTACCCATAGCAAGTGAGATGTTTCCATTGTGCAAATTGGATGAGGAGAGATAAGACATATCCTAAATGGGTGAAAATCCAAGTGAAAATAATTTTTTTATTCACATTAATAAATAAAGTCTTAAAATCAAAGTCTTAGACTAAGTTTAAAACATATTAAAACGACTGTGACAAAAAAGAGTCTGATGAAATAAATATATTGGATAAATTGTCTCAAGTGAATTGTTTCAATATTTTTGCATGGGGAAATTATTTCAAAAATATAATCCCAAAAAAATTTAAAAACATAAGTCCCAAAATTTATAATCATCACAACATGACCTCATGAATAACAAAGACATAACATAAAGTCTTAGCCTAAGGTTTTTATCATATTAATAAATACGATAAACCTTAAGATAAAGCTTTAGGCTAAGAATTATAATAAATGTACCATTTGATTACTTAGACCAACCTAAGATAAAATGGAATGAAGGGATCAAGGGACATAAAAGAAACCAAGCATGAGACTTTTAGCTTAAGGTTTGGTTGTGTTGAAAAACATGATCAAACCTTAGAATAAAAATTAAACTAAGTTCATTGTATGATTAATTTATTCTCACTTAAATTTAAATAAAAATCTCTCATGAAATTTAAATTTGAATTAGAAGGTCCACATAAAATATTAGGCTCAAGTTTCAACAATTCAAATATGAATTTAACTAATCAATTATAAACAAAAGTTCGTAAAAGATTGATTCAACATTGAAGCACAAAACCCTAAGCTTGTTCATTTCTAAATGGGTTATATTAAACTTACAACCTAAAACACAAATATCCAATGTTAGCATTTATAGACAAGGGAAAACTAGAATTATGCACAAATATATGAACCAAGTCAAGGTGTGGATGTTCTTCAGATAAGAATATCATGAAAACATGTTAATGACACTCTGATCAAGTGAATTTTCTATTTCAAGTCACAAATTTGCACAATTTAACACAAGGGTCCCCATTTTTCATAACTGGGGGTATGTTGACCTCAACACCCCCACACTGATCCCATCAAGGAATGGTGCTCCCTTCACGGATGAGTAGATAGTGATGATGCAAGAATCTAGAGAGACAAGCTAGTGCCTGTCTACTATATGATTTCTAAAACTAAACATGTGGTGTATCATATAAAAACCATTCTATTACAATATATTGCACAAAAATTTAAATCATACTCATGAAATGATAATGTCTCACTAAACATACTTTGACCAAAGTTGTCAAGAATAATAAATAATAACCATCTATAGATCAGTTAAAATTCATACACACCAATTGATCAAATTACTTCATCTGAAATTATGATGTTAGTAAGCCAGTGAAGTCCATCTCACTCCTTACCTAGTATCAACAATGCAAGATTCATTAATATAATATAACCAAAATATTCATACAATTTACATCCTACTAGAAATCATATCACATAATATTATATCTATAGTATAATAAAAAAATGCATTTATTCCATCAAACGTATGAATGAATATCACATTATTATTTATCCCATACAAGAAATAATGACTTCAATTTATACCATCTAGATTAAATACACAATTAACTAGAGATTCTAATTACCATAATTTATTTCCAAACATACTACACCCTATGATAACCCATATTATCATAGTTTAGTGTTCTAAAACCCAACTATTAATTACCACCATCAGTCATAATAAAGTAGTTATAAATCCATGGAAACATAAGCTTATATTCAAGTAACTAGACATAATAAAGAAATAATTAGTTCACATGAACTTAAAGCATTCTATTATAGTATTTTTATAATCTCAGGAGTTGTATGAATGCATATATAAAGTCCTATATTTAATCACATATATTTAATTCACCAAACATATGAGTTATAGGTATATCAATTTTAATTTTCTACCGCTTGGGTATGACATACATTTATATTTTATTACTCTATGACATCTTATAATATCATATTTCATTGTATATGATCAAAACTACATAATTACACCTAACCAAACTTATGATTTCAAGAATCAAATGACCCATAATCATATATAATAATCAAGCAAGTATAGGTTTATACCACCCAGTTATACCCTATGTTTAAAGGGTAAGTGCACAAAGTTGGGCGACAAAACGTGCCCTACTTATGGACATGATTTTTATAAAATTTCATAAATCTAAACTCCTGTAGGTAATTTGAGATATCTGCACTCCAAATTTGAAGGTGGTGTACAAACATGAAATGTATCATTTCTAGTCTAGTTTCCAAAACACTAAATTATTTTAAAAATGGTTAAGCATAAATAGTTAAAACATCTAAAATTTGAAGAGGAACTCCTATTTTGTTTAAGAAATTAGAGTAGATAGATGGTCATGTGGCGCACCATTTTTTGAGTAATATTTAATATTATTTGAAACCCTTTGAGAAAAATTTAGATAAGATCTTCTAGTTTGTGACCTATATTTTTTTATATTTTTTAAATAATTTTTTTTAATGAATTTTGAAAGTAAATTGATCCTGAAAACTAACAAAAAAAGATATCGATCTGTGTGATGCGCCTAACTACTTCATAAAAAAATGAAAATCAATTTTTTTTTAAATGTGTGTATAATTAGGCCTAGTTTGTGACCATATAATTTTTTTCACTTGGATCAACGAAAGACAAATTACATGAACATGTATATGCATGTATGTTTGCGGCATGTAGTGGCCTAAAAAAGGTATAGTTAGAAATCAACATAGTTTAAAACCTTAAATTCATCCAAAAATTATAAAAATCATATTTTTAGAAAGAGGAGAGGGTGTTCATCATGATGGTATTAAGTTTTTGAATTTTCACATTGAAAATTTTCATGTATTTGGAGATCAAATTTGAATTTTATTATTTTTATCATTCTCAGACTCGGCTGTAGATTGACATATCCAAGCCTTAGGCTTGGGAATCCAAGCCATTCCTAAGCCAAAAGAGTGGGATTTGAATTCGAATTAAAATAGAATGATTTTTTTAATAATTAGATCATGGTATTAATGCAATCATGTTATTAACCATGTTATTAATGTGATCACATTAATAATGTAATCATGTTATATATTCATAACACCCAAAATCTCAAATTTGCTCTTTCCCTCAAATTTCATATATGATCTTATATGTTATTGAGCTCCTTAATAGTGGTATTATTTCATGTGATATGGGAAAGGTCCCTAAACTTGGATAGTGAATTAAGGTGTCGTGGTATCACATTAGACTTCAAAAAATTTATAGGCATTTTAATATGTTGACTTGACCACTTATAATTAATTGGTTTTAAGGTGTAACTCATTATACATTTTATGATATAATTTATTTTATCATGAGATGTCATAAAATTCATTTTTTAGACCTATGTCAAAAACTTAGCCTTTGGAGTACCAATCTAGTTGTGCATTTGAAGTAAATTGGGGTTATTTCAAGCCCTTCAACCTAATTTCATGAATATAAAATGTGATTTGGAGGTTGATCATCTCTAATTTCAGTAGATTGATTAAATCGAAGAAATGTAATTTATTTATATGCAAGTTCTACATGTATAGAATATGGTTTTGAGCTCAATAAAATTGAAGTCATCAACTAATGATTGCAAATGTTGATTAGTTAAATTATGAAGGTAATTAGGTTCAAAATGAGCCATGTGAACTTATTTTAAATTGTATATTCAATGTGATTTGGATTTAAATTAACCCTAATGTCATGTCATATATAATTAACCAAAGAATTAATTCATTTAATTGAGGAGGCATTTGAGGCCAATTTTAACCCCTTAAAGAGAAAAATATGATTTGGGGCAAACTTAAAAGTTTGACTCTATCATAAATTGATCAAATTTGTCAAATTATACAATTAAGGGTGTGATTTGGGAAAAATTGATCCCCTAAATAAAATTTATGGCTCAATCAATTATATAACATGTATGCAACATGTATGGCTTAACTGACCCTACTTTTATTAGAAATAAAAACATGAAGGTAATTATCACATATAGGTGAACAAGCAACTCAATTTTTTTTTAATTATCTTAGTGATTAGACCTTATATCTTATATATTGTTAAGCACAGGATATACTGAGAGGGGGGGTGAATCAGTATATCATATATCTTATAAAACTTCCTTTAACCAAATTTTACTTAATCAAACATTCAAGATATGCAATAAAACTCAAACAATATACACCACACAAGATAGAGAGACACCAGATATAACGTGGAAACCCAATGTGGGAAAAACCACAGAGAACAATCTCAAGTATATGAATGAGCACAAACCCAAAAAATATTCACAAGCCAAGCTTGCAGGAGCACCATACCCCTTTACCGAGCACCAATCCAGCTACTATTCGTGAGCACCAACCCACATGAGCACCACACCCTTTTGCCGAACACCAACCTAGCTACTATTCATGAGCACCAACCCATAGCAGCACCAACCCCTTTTCCAAGCACCAACCCATCAATAATTCGTGAGCACCAACCCACAGGAGCACCAACCCCTTTGTGTATACCACACACCTATCTCTCAATGTTGCTATCTCAACAAATGATAGATCAATACAACATCTCTCTCCTCTCTCTCACCTTTGCTCTTCTAAGATAGATATAACAAATACAAATCATATTCATCTTTCACAATTGCTCTTTTAAGCTAGATATTACAATATCAAATCAACCTCTATCTCTCATATTTACAAATGGCTTCTCAAGCATTTATTTATAGCTTTCCAAATGACCTTTGGCCTTCCCCCTTTGTGACCCTTCAATCCTCATTGAAAATGGCGCCAATCTTGGATGACCCTTCATATTCAAGCCTTTGAAAAGTCATGTGGTGACCTTTCATGACCAAAAATGTCCTTCTCACTTTTGTCCTTATCTTTGGTGACTTTTCGTATTCCTCAAAGTGTCCCTTCATGAGAAATTGTGCCCTTACTCTTTTGTCTTCACTTGGTGACTCTTGGTATTCCCCAAGATGACTCTTCATGGGAAAATGCATCCCATCCTTCTTTTGTCTTTATCCCATGACTCTTCGACTTCTCCATGGGCCCTTATTTTGTCTCATATGCAACCAAAAATATATTCATTAATATTAAATAAATATTAACTCATATTAGCCAATATACATTTATTACAAAAAATATTAAATGCAATGGGGCCTTTATCACCAATAATACTAGACCTTTGACATCAATGACAATATTTCCAAAAATCTCCCTCTTTGTCGAGCACCAACCCGGCACCTATTCATGAGCACCAACCCACAGGAGCACCAACCCCTTTGCCGAGCACCAACCCAGAAACAATTCATGAGCACTAACCCATAGGAGCACCAACCCCTTTGCCAAGCACCAACTCAAAAACAATTCATGAGCACCAACCCACAAGAGCACCAACCCCTTTGTGTATACCACACACCTATCTCTCAATGTTGCTATCTCAACAAATGATAGATCAATACAACATCTCCTTCCTCTCTCTCACCTTTGCTCTTCTAAGCTAGATATAACAAATATAAATTATATTCATCTCTCACAATTTCTCTTCTAAGCTAGATATTACAATATCAAAATCAACCTCTCACTTCCACATTACAAATGGCTAGTCAAGCCTTTATTTATAGCTTTTCAAATGACCTTTGGCCTTCCCCCTTTGTGACCTTTCAATCCTCATGGAAAATGGTGCCAATCTTGGATGACCCTTCATATCCAAGCATTTGAAAAGTCATGTGGTGACCCTTCATGACCAAAAATGTCTTTTCCACTTTTTTATTATCTTTGGTGACTTTTCATATTCCTCAAAGTGTCCCTTCATGAGAAATTTGCCCTTTACTCTTTTGTCTTCACTTGGTGACTCTTGGTATTCCCCAAGATGACTCTTCATGGGAAAATGCATCCCATCATTCTTTTGTCTTTATCCCATGACTCTTCGACTTCTCCATGGGCCCTTATTTTGTCTCATATGCAACCAAAAATATATTCATTAATATTAAATAAATATTAACTCATATTAGCCAAGATAAACAACATTAAATGTAATGGGGCCTTTATCACCAATAATACTAAACCTTTGACATCAATGACAATATTTCCAACAATCTCCCCCTTTGTCATTGATGGCAACCTCAATCCTAAAAGTGCCACATCCTGTCACCTGTACATCTTGTCATCTGAAAACATATAGTAACTCCCCCTTACTATAGTAACCTATACGTATTCCCTATACCTATTTTTTGCACTTGTACCTGTACCTATTATTCTCCCCCTTTGACATCAATGGCAAAGGGCCTACCTAGAGCTAACACTTAGCTCCCCCTCACTTGATGTTGAACATTAATGGCAAGAAGTAATAGAAATTACTCCCAACTCCTCTCACCGATCTTTGAGAAGATATCTGATTTTACCTATCCTTTGAGAATCTGCAATCAACTCATTTGAATATTTTCTTCTAATCTCACAATCTTTTACATGAAACTTTAAGGTGTATCCTTGATCACATATTTGCCTTACACTCAATAGATTATGCTTATAAAACATTCTTAGTCTTGGTTCTACCATTATCCAAAATTAAAGTACCTTTTTTGACTATCCTGGCAGTGGTTTTATCTTTGAATCTCACTGTACCACCATTGATCTTCTTTACTCTTATCTCCTATCATATGCCTCGAACATCCGTTATCAATGAACCATGGCTGATCTTTATCTCTTACATGCAAATATGTTTGCACCAACATAGAATCTTTAGGTTGTTTCTTCTGCCATGAACATGACTGAACCTTCTTCCTGATGAATGGAGCTTCGAAACTTTGATCCTTCTTGATTGAATCTACATGAGTATCCTTTTCTTTCTCTCTAAAATTATTAGCTCTTTTTCAACATTCTAATTTCTTATGACCATAATCATTTGAAACACTGCATATGCAATAATCATTCTAATAGCCTCAAACCATAATACTGAAGCAAAATTTTCTTCAAAAATATATTCCCTCAAAAGATATACAAAATAATATGCCAACTCACCTTCTTGTCATGCAACATAGCCAAGACCCAATAGCATCCACCATGCTTCAATTTTTCTTAAAAGTGTCTCTTTGAAGCCTAAAAGAGACACCCCACACAATAGGGTTCTAGAAATAAATCTCAAGAGATACCCACATCTCCTATGTTTCTTCCTTGATCTTCTTGTGTTTTTCTTTTAGAATCCGTTTAAGCATGTCTAACCTTTTTGACTTACTAACCTTATCATTTATGATGTTCTTCTTTTTCTCAACTTTTGCAACTATCTTATCTTGACAAAGCTCATGCTCAAATGTAATAAGAGATTCTTTACAATCCTTCTTATCTGAGTCTTTATCTACTATAGCAAGTAATTCATTTTCATTCTTGAACTCAACCTGATCAACCTTTACTATTTTAGGTCTCCAAACCTAAATTTGTCTTTTCTCATATTTTCTAGAGTCTTTGTAACCTTTGACATACTTTGAATATCTCTTTATTTTGGCATAATCTAGCAATATGTCCAACCTCATGACAACAAAATCAAACAATATTTCTCATACCTTTTTCTTGAATGTGACTGAGATCTCCCTTTGAATAATTGTTTCTCCTCAGACAATCTCTTGCCCTATGACCAACATGATGACAAACAAAACAACGACCATGAAAAGAATTTGAAAACTTGAAAGCATTGGGCTGCCTGATCGACTTCTTTGATTTGCCTTCAAAACCTGCATCCTTATTTCCTTGGAATGATATTTCATGATCTTTCTCAACCTTGATTATAAGCTTCTCGTGATTATCCTTTAAATAACTTAACTCATCCTTAAAATGATTACACTCTTCTTCTTTTGATGTTAAAATTGAAGTTGCAACCTCTAACTTATTCTTAAGATCCTAAATAAATATCTTATTTTATTTTACTTCTACAGCCAACTTAGAATCCAAGATACACACCTTTTCCTTAAGAGCTTCAACCATAGATTTCAATTCTTGATTCTCCTTCTTTAGCTGCTTGGCCATTTGTGCTTTTCCTTTGATCTACCTTCAAGCTGTTAAACCCTTTCTGAAGAAACCTGCTCTGATACCAATTGTTAAGCATAGAATATACTGAGAGGGGGGGTGAATCAATATATTATTATATATCTTATAAATATTTCCTTTAACCAAATTCCACTTAATCAAACATGCAAGATATGTAATAAAACTCAAACAATAAACATCCACACAAGATAGAGAGAGACACCAAATATAACGTGGAAACCCAATGTGGAAAAAACCATAGAGAATCAATCTCAAATATATTCATGAGAACAACCCCACAGGAGCACCAAACCCCTTTGCCAAGTACAAATCTTAGCTACAATTTGTGAGCACCAACCCACAGGAGCTTCAAACCCATTTGCCAAGCACCAACCCAGAACCTATTCATGATCACCAACCCACAAGAGCACCAACCCCTTTGCCAAGCACCAACTCAGAAACAATTCGTGAGCACTAACCCACAAGAGCACCAACCCCTTTGCGTATACCACACACCTATCTCTCAATGTTGCTATCTCAACAAATGATAGATCAATACAACATCTCCTTCCTCTCTCTCACCTTTGCTCTTCTAAGCTAGATATAACAAATATAAATCATATTCATCTCTCACAATTTCTCTTCTAAGCTAGATATTACAATATCAAAATCAACCTCTCACTTCCACATTACAAATGGCTAGTCAAGCGTTTATTTATAGCTTTCCAAATGACCTTTGACCTTCCCCCTTTGTGACCTTTCAATCCTCATGGAAAATGGCACCAATCTTGGATGACCCTTCATATCCAAGCATTTAAAAAGTCATGTGGTGACCCTTCATGACCAAAAACATCTTTCCCACTTTTGTCCTTATCTTTGGTGACTTTTCGTATTCCTCAAAGTGTCCCTTCATGAGAAATTCGCCCTTTACTCTATTTTCTTCACTTGGTGACTCTTGGTATTCCCCAAGATGACTCTTCATGGGAAAATGCATCCCATCCTTCTTTTGTTTTTATCCCGTGACTCTTCAACTTCTCCATGGGCCCTTATTTTGTCTCATATGTAACCAAAAATATATTCATTAATATTAAATAAATATTAACTCATATTAGCCAAGATAAACAACATTAAATGCAATGGGGCCTTTATCACCAATAATACTAAACCTTTGACATCAATGACAATATTTTCAATAGAAACTACCACATCCTGTCACCTGCACATATTGTCATCTGAAAACATACAGTAACTTCCCCTTACTATAGCAACCTGTACCTATTCCTTGTACTTATTTTTTGCAACTATACCTGTACCTATTATTCTCCCCCTTTGACATCAATGGCAAATGGCCTACCTGGAGCTAACACTTATCTCCCCCTCACTTGATGCTAAACATCAATGGCAAGAAGTAATAGAAATTACTCCCAACTCCTCTCGCCGATCTTTGAATGTATCCTTTGATTGTGCCTTTGAGAAGATATCTGACAATACATACACATTGTTCCCTGTCCTTTGAGCATCTACAATCAACTCATTTGAAACTTTTCTTCTAATCTCGTAACCTTCTTTATGAAAATTTAATGTATATCCTTGATCACATATTTGAGTAACACTCAACAAATATTCTTAAGACATTTTACATATAAAACATTCTTAGTCTTAGTTCTACCATAATCCAAACTCAAAGTACCTTTTTCAATTATTCTAGCAGTAGTTTTATCTCTGAATCTCACTGTACCACCATTAATCTTCTTTAGAGATATGATCGTACTTTTATCACCTGTCATATGCCTTGAACATCTACTATCAATTAACCATGGCTGATTTTTACCTCTTACATGCAGAGCTTTCTAAACCATCATAGAATCTTTAAGTTGTTTATTCTGCCATGAACATGTATGAACCTTCTCCCTAATGAATGGAGCTTTGAAACTCTGATCCTTTTTCTTGATGAATGGAGATTTGAAACTCTAATCCTTTTTGACTGACTCAAACACGCTTCTACAATACTAAGCTATGTGTCTGAAGTTGTTGCACTTGTAGCATACTATGGTCTTTTCATCAAAGCTTGATAGAGGAGCAAAAGAGTTGTGGCTTCTGCTTGACTCTACTTGACTTTCCTTCTCCTTATTTCTGAAATTGTTAGCTCTTTTTCTACATTCTAATTTCTTGTGACCATATCCATTACAATAAAAACAATAGCCATAAAAATAAGACATGTCTATATATCTCTGACTTGATTGTCTTTTGTAACTTTGTTCCTTCCAGCCTTCTCTACATGGAATGTCCTCTGTATTCTTCACTTTTCCCCTTTTTGTTTCCTCTTGTGTAAGAGCTTCAACATAGCTCTTTTTCTTTTCAAAATCGATCCCTATCTTATCTAAATATAATTTTTGACTTTCCAATATCTTATTCAGCATGTTAGTTCTATCTTCAAATTTTGAATCACTGACTGCTTTCTTAATATCTTCTTTTAAAGAGGCATTTTCAATAAGACACCTTTGACATTCTTTTCTTGATATTTCCAACTGTGTTGTGAGATCTTCTTCATTCTTCTTGGCTTCTTCAAAGTGTGCTTGTAGATCTACAATCATTTCCTTTGACTCTTGTTCATTTTTCTTGATCTAGCGCTTTAATCTTCAATTCTTCTTTTAAACAGCTTCCAACTCTTCTAAGGCACAAATGAGCTCTCCTTCCATATTCACTTTAGCTTCCTTCTCTTCTTCTTCTTGATCATCTTCATGTATGGCCATGAATAGAATCTCTTCTTCTTCTTCTGAATCACTAACTCCACTATCTTCACCTGAGCTAGGACCCTTAGAATACAGGCTCTTCTTCTTGAATCCCTTCTTATATTTGCCTTTGAAATTCTTATTGTATGTAGGCTTTTCTTCTTCATCATCATTAACCTTATCTAGGCATCTAGCTAAAAAATGTCCAATCTTTACATAATTAAAACATTTAAAAGGTAATTTTCCTTGATATTTACCTATTCCTCTTTTCGTCTTATGAATGAAAAGTACTCCATTGTCATCTTCATCATCACTAAAACTATCACTTGATTCTTAAATCTTAGCTTTCTCCTTCTTTGATGTCTTGAAAGCCACTTCTCTCTTTGAGGGTTTATCTTGTTCTGTCAGCATTTCATATGCCGTGAGAATACCATGAAGCTCATCCATCTTTAGCTTGGCTAAATTTTTCATCTCCTCGATTGCCGAAACCTTTGCATCATATCTCATTGGTAGAGATCTCAAAACCTTTTGCACCACTGTTGACTCATCCAACGTTTCTCCAAGACCTTGAATCTAATTTACGATTTGATCAGCTCACAAAAGATAACTTGTAATATCTTCTTCCATCTTCAAACTTTCAAACTACCTTCTAAAAGTCTACAACTTAGCTTGCTGAACCTTTCCATCACCTTTGTAAATATTCTCAAGTTTTACCCAAGTTTCATGAGTAGATTTACATTGCATAACTTTAACAAATTCAAATTCACATAAACCACATAAAATAACATTTAAAGCTTTAGCATTACATTCACTTGCCTTCTTTTCTTCTGGAGTAATTGTAGATGTGTGTGGCTCTTCATATTCCTCCACCACTGCTTTCCATATGTCAAATCCAAGGGCCATCAAATAAACCTTCATTCTCATGCTCCAAAAAGCATATTTCATCCCATCAAACAAAGGTGCCTTATTTGTAGAAAATCCTTCCTATGACCCAGCCATCGTGCTTTCCCAATCTACCTTCAAGCTGTAAAACTTTTCAAAAAGGAACATGCTCTAATACCAATTGTTAAGCACAAGATATACTAAGAAGGGGGGTGAATCAGTATATCATATATCTTATAAAACTTTCCTTTAACCAAATTTCACTTAATCAAACATTCAAGATATGCAATAAAACTCAAACAATAAAGACCACACAATATAAAGAGAGACACCATATATAATGTGGAAACCCAATGTGGGGAAAACCATAGAGAACAATCTCAAGTATATGAATGAGCACAAACCCAAACAATATTCACAAGCCAAGCTTGTAAGAGCACCATACCTCTTTGTCGAGCACCAACCTAGCTACTATTTGTGAGCACCAACTCATAGGAGCACCACACCCCTTTGCCGAACACCAACCTAGCTACTATTTGTGAGCACCAACCCATAGGAGCACTAACCCCTTTGTGTATACCACACACCTATCTCTCAATGTTGTTATCTCAATAAATGATAGATCAATACAACATCTCTTTCCTCTCTTTCACCTTTGCTTTTCTAAGATAGATATAACAAATACAAATCATATTCATCTTTCACAATTGCTCTTCTAAGCTAGATATTACAATATCAAATCAACCTTTATCACTCATATTTACAAATGGCTTCTCAAGCCTTTATTTATAGCTTTCCAAATGACCTTTGGCCTTCCCCCTTTGTGACCCTTCAATCCTCATGGAAAATGGCACCAATCTTGGATGACCCTTCATATTCAAGCCTTTGAAAATTCATGTGATGACCCTTCATGACCAAAAATATCCTTCCCACTTTTGTCCTTATCTTTGGTGACTTTTCGTATTCCTCAAAGTGTCCCTTCATGAGAAATTGCGCCCTTACTCTTTTGTCTTCACTTGGTGACTCTTGGTATTCCCCAATATGACTCTTCATGGGAAAATGCATCCCATCCTTCTTTTATCTTTATCTCATGGCTCTTTGACTTCTCCATGGGCACTTATTTTGTCTCATATGCAACCAAAAATATATTCGTTAATATTAAATAAATATTAACTCATATTAGCCAAGATATATTTATTACAAACAATATTAAATGCAATGGGGCCTTTATCACCAATAATGCTAGACCTTTGACATCAATGACAATATTTCCAACAATCTCCCCCTTTGTCATTGATGGCAACCTCAATCTTGAAACTGCCACATCCCATCACCTACACATATTGTCATCTAAAAACATACAGTAACTCCCCCTTACTGTAGCAACATGTACCTATTCCCTGTACCTATTTTTTTCACCTGTACCTATACTTGTTATTCTCCCTCTTTGACATCAATGGCAAAGGGCCTACCTGGAGCTAACACTTAGCTCCCCCTCACTTAATGTTGAACATCAATGGCAGGAAGTATAATGACACGATGACATGGGGTATAATGACAACCCAAAAACACTTTCTATAATCACAAATGGGTCCAAATGATTCATATTATCCTAAATTATCTTTATGATTGACCCTATGTACACTAAACCATATATACATTAAAACCTAAGCCCTAAACCTTAAAACCTAAATTATAAACCATAAACTTTCCCTATTTACCAATTTATTTAGTCCCAATTAACATCATTTGTAGTAATAATTAGGTTCACATGGCATAGAGTAATTAAACATTATATGCAAGTCCTCAAACCTTAACCCAATTCCCCAATCCCTAATCCATAAAACATAAATTGTAATCCCTATGCCCTAATGCCCACTACACGCCACAAACATACATGCCTTATGATATAACTTATTTTATCACGAGATGTCATAAAATGCATTTTTAAAACCTATGGCCAAAACTTAGCCTTTGGAGTACCAATATAATTATGCATCTGAAGTAAATTAGGGTCATTTTGATCCCTTTCAACCTAATTTCATGACTATAAAATGTGATTTTGGGGTTGATTAGCTCCAATTTGACCCGATCACCTTCACAATTATACCTTATATACCCTAAAACCTTGACCCCAAGACCTAATCCATAAATTTCCTAATCCCTAAATTATAAACCATAAATATAATCTATTTAAACCCTGAACCAATCATTTTAGCCCAAATTAACATCTCTTAGACTAAGAACTATCTTTGTGATTGACCCTGTGTACCCTAAACCTTAATCACTATACCCTAATTGTAAACCATAAAATTTCCCTATTTACCAATCAATTTAGTCCTAATTAACATCCTTTGTAGTAAAAATTAGGCTCACACATGGCATAGATCGATTAGACCTTACATACACCCTTAAACTTAAACCCTACATGCCCTAATCTCTAAACCCTATGCACTAATTCCTCAATCCCTAATATATATTAAGTATAATGCAATCATGTTATTTAATAACATGATAAAATTATTCTTAATATAGACAAAACTTAGTTCTCAATGTCAATATTTAACCCCCATTGAGTATTAAGAATAACATGATCATGTTATTACATAATGCGATCACATTATTATTAATATACACAAAGCTCACTTCTTAATATGTATGTTAAAGTAGAACCTAGTATAAATAATAACATTTTAAATATGAGATCTGATAAATGCAAGTTTGGAAGATCAAAACAACACTATAGAATAACATTTTAAATTAAAATTGAATATAAATTAGATAAATTTCCATAATAGGCATATAATAAAGGCACATGTGTATAATGTCAATAATCCATAGATTGTCGTGATAGGTATATAAAAAATTGCACCTACCAATATAGTATCTAATATTGGGTGAATGTCATATATGCATATATAATGCCAAAAATGCATAAATTTCCATATAAGCATTAAAAAAAACACATATCATGTAAGACATCCTATTCATCAAATAGCCTCCCTCTCTTTGTCATCCTTAAAGAAGACTATCCTTGGGATGTCCTGCTATTAGATGGAGACCCCTCTAATGCCTTGGATTGTCCCAAGGTCTGACTGTGGGTCCTATGTTCATAGCTCACTTGTAGCTAAACCTATTAAAATACAAGTATTATTACAAAATTAAATAGAATACATTCAACCAATTGTTAATAAATTAATTTTAAATTACAATAAAATGTCATTTAAACATGCACTTACTACAATTTTGTGGTCCTACTTAAACTACTTTTGATGCTCAAACAAGTCAATGGTAGGCTCAACTATTTGAATAGGAATCTGAAATATAGAAGAAACATGAGAAGTTGTCCTACTAATCATCTGACTAGGACTATCAGCAAATCTATTTTTACAATTAAAAATTACAAGTTAATATATACCTTTGTCAGCACCTATGCAAATGATAATGCAATAGCAATGCCTATGTCTATCTCAGCTTACAAAGATGGAGGAGTGTCTACTTGAGCCATCAACTATTCATGTAAACAAGGTCTCACTTAATTTTATATAAAGTATTAAAGATATATATGGCAGGTTTTTCTCAATGTAAAACAAGATATATATAGCAACATATTTCAACGTGCATATCATGAAAAGATAATGTAAACCAAGAATCATGGAAGTATAACTTCCACGTAATGGGAAATGTCTAAGAATAACAAGTAGTTTTCATGTTGGAGTTAATATAAAAATTTTAATACATGTAGGAAGTGTGAGTGGAAGAGTAGGAGGTGGAAAGAATAGTAGCACTTCGATAAGGTAGAGTTAGGGAGAGAAAAGAAATAAGAGACATATCAAGAACTTTGTCTTTATAAAGATTATTTGAATAGAGTAAAATGTAAATAAGTGTCTATCAGTTTGGGATCAATATTTTGGTGTTCATATCTCTATTTATATAATATTAAAGTTAGTAGTCTACAAGTTCAAAGTGGTGAAACCCAAGTTTCAATACTCTGTCTTTAGGCACAATTAGAAAGAGGAGAACATAGTCAGTTTAAAGTGTCATTAAAAATGATTGAAAGATGAGTAAGGGATAGAGGAGCTCTATGAAATTAATGTAAACACATTAAAATTCTCAATAGTATTGACAAAATGTAAGATACATGGGAAGACTTATACAATCCAATTAATAACAATTATGAGTTTGCATAGTCATAAAGAAAGACCATATAGAGTTATTGAAATTAGAGTTGAGGATTTAAGGTATAGTAAATGTTGTGGGATATTTTTTCTCCATGTGTGTAATTATTTTAATTTATCTCAAATCAAGGTAAAGGGTCTTAAGGGTTTATTTTGTCTTACTTGTTGACATAATCATGTTGGAGGGGTACAAAAATTATGTAAAACTACATGTTGGGAGTGATTTAGTATTGAGAAAGGAAAAGTAATAGTTTGAGAAGATGAATGGGGTAAGTTAAGAGCCATTTAAATCTTTATAATATTTGATAAGGGTCAAAAGGTCATTCTAGATCATTTATTATCCTCTTGGGTAGGAGCAGGACTGAGACAACACAAATTAGGGTTTGAAATTGGAAAATGAGATAACAAGTGATTTAACTAATGAAAAGTTATTAAAAATTGTGGAAAGGCATATTTATATATGACGAATAGGATTTTGAAGGTTTAAAGTCAATTTGAGTTTGAATGGTATAGTTTCACAATTAGTAGCCTTGAATTAGGCCTAGGAGACCTAATTAGTCATGAGGGGTGTTGATTTAGGTGTTCTCCAAAGAGAGTTAAATTATGAAAGTTTGTGTCAAGATATGTGATGTAAAAGGGTATCTAAATGTGGGTTTGGTTTAGTTGGGATCTTTTTAGTTTACTCATAACGAGGAGGTTTGCCTCAAAAAAGGGCTAGTAAAAGGAAGGTGTCAAAGAGGAAAGAAGAGTTAAGTGAAGAGTTGAAGCTTTGGGGTTGTGTGGAATGGTTTGATGCATGAAATAAGATTTAATTGAGTAGGTAGATGGTCTTATGAGTATTTTGGAAGGAAAAAATCAAAGTAGCATGTATACCTATGAAAACATATAAAAATATTGTAAAGAAAAGAGCAAGGATAAAGAAAGAGAACATGAAAATAGAGTATGATCTGATGAGGTTGATGTTAAAAGGAAATATTGTAGAGGTAGTTGATTATTAAAATGAATTCAAGTAGAGCATAAGGATTAAGTGAATACAAAGAGGCTTAAAATCCATTGAGTAGGTGAGAGTGAACAAGA